>PVKB01005552.1:0-92901 GCA_004027205.1 Ctenodactylus gundi | reverse complement strand
ACCCTTGGGGTCCTGAGAATAAGATCTCTAATGAGAAGAACAGAGTCTGGAAAACAAAGAGGAAAAAGAAGAAATTATTTACAAAGAAATCACACACAACTATTAAAAATAATTATATTTTAGAAAGTAACTTAGAAAGTAAGTCATGGTAATGCCAAAGAAAATAAAAGACTTCAAAATAGTAAAAAAGAAAAAAAAAAAGAGAAGGTGGATTGATATGCAATTTGAAACAATTAAATTTTGAATTAATTTATTTTGGGGATATTTTTCCATCATTGGAAACTCTTACAATAGTTCAATTAAAGTGTATGAGATTTATAGATTACCACATCAGAAAACCTCTTTTTCCAAAATTAACTCAAAATTGCACAGTAAAAGTGCACTCATAATGCTCTGTGGACTGAAAATCTCCTTATGCACAATAGCAAGATTATTGCTAAGCATTTTTAAATGTTCCATAATTATGAATGTAAAAACATACTTGCTAATCTCTAAAATTAACTAATGCATTTCTAGATATTTGTGAGAATGTAAAAGATATACATTGTGATTTCCAAATTAAGAAACACATTTTTAAATATTTGAGAAGTCATTATTTTATTTCTGTATAGCATATACAGCAACTGAGATAAAGTAGTGTTGAAGATACCTTATCTTGTGAAATAATTTTTTGAAGAAATAGAATAAGGAATTTTCTGGCCATACTTTCATTTATAAAACTTCATCCAAAAATTCTATAGTCTGTTTATACAATGCACATCTTTAATATTTTCTTCAGTACTGAGAAGTGAACCTGGTGCCCTTTGCATTGAGCTACACCTACAGTCCTTTTTTAGTTTTGGTTTTGAGACAGGACTTAGGTAAGAAACCAAGTTTCCCAGGCTGGGCTTGAATTCCAAATCCCGCCGCCTCAGCCTCTCAGAGTACTGGGCTTACAGGTATGCACAACCACACCCGAATGATCATCTGAATTTTGTACTTAAAATAAGTTGTTCCCTTCTACGATATGACACAGCTAACTAAAGAATATATGTAATGACCTATCAAATTTGATTATTGACAATTGAAAACACACACAATTTAGACTTCCAAATATATTTTTTAAAATTATTATTAGTTTATTTTGGTTATGGTTTGACAGAATGGAAGTGCACTGCGAATCCAGGAGTCAAGACACTTGGTCAAATTTTATTTCTTCCATCTACTAATTGTATGACTTAAGGCAAACTCTTTTCATCTTCTTAGTTTCTGTTTATTGGTCTTATATTAATCAATAAAGACAATAATGATAGTCCTCTCATGGTGGTCTGAGAGATTTAAATTTGAAAAATATGTGCCAAATACATAAAAATCTGTTAAATTTTAAATATTTAATAAATATTAACTATCTTTATATTCCTGTCATTAATTAAACCACCTAATTTTTTCTTGTTAACTCAGAAAAGAGAGATAATAGGAGTAGGAAGGACTCCAGAGCATAGATTGATTTAATTAAACTTGAAAAAAAATGAGGATGGATTCTTTCAATTGTAGGTCACCTGAACACATTAAGGCCAGAATTGCTGTTAACAGATTTGTTATATTTTCTTCTCTATTATGTTGGCAGGTTGGATTTTCACAGTTTTTTTTTTTTAATATTTGAAATACACCCCACTCCCATCAGCTGTGTAATTCAAACATTGTTTTGAATTACAAAATGCCAGCATTGAATTAGCTTTTGATTTTGATATTAGTTAGGTAAGAAAAACTCAGCTGAAAAATCATTTTGAAAAATATAGACAAAACATTATAAGATATTATTAAAAATTATCATGTTGCCAAAGTTCAACTGAAACACATATAAAAACACAAAACACACAGTCGGCAGTGCCCACATTTCACCAGTGTGTATCACACATTTGCTATCGGAGAATCAATGAGGGATAATTTCTAACTGGACTACACAATTTGGTAATTAAAGCCTTCATTTCCATCTTTATCTTGGATTACCTCTTGCTTGTAAACTGTGCTCATTACCTTGGCTACCTAGGCATCTGCACTAGTGCTTCCTCCACTTGAGATGTCACCTTCCTACACCTGTCATGCAACAAGCTCCTTGCCCTAAGAGGGAAAAACAACATAACAGGTGTCAAATGTCAGCTCTTCTGGTAGGCACATGTTAATGCCTCTGTGTATTTTCAGATTACCCTAAACACAACCACCCCCCCCACACACACACACACCCACACCCACACCCCCCCCACACACACACACACAGTCGTGGAAGTTCTCTATCACACCCTCTTCATTTTATTAGTTCATTTATCTTAAAGTCGTCCAGTGCAGTTGCTATCATTTCCTTATTTTTTAATGTATTTCTACTATTAGGTTGTAAGTTTTATGAAGACAAGATCCCTTTTTTGCCTTATTGACCAGTACATTTTCAACACATAAAATATTTGCTGGGGCATGCACCAGAAGTCTTGAAAACAGTTGCTGTCTGTGTATGCATGCCATCCAAAGGCTTGTGTATTTAAGGTTTGGCCCCCACATTGGTACTACTGGGATGGGTGTTGGACCTTTAAGGGGTAAAGTTTGGTTGGAAATATTTAAGTCATTAGGCACATGTCCTTGGAAGAGACTGCAGGATTAGGACTCTGACTCAACTCGAATTTTTATTTCCTGCTTCCTGGCTCATAAGACTAATAGTTTGTTTTACCACCACTTCCATCACAATGTGCCACTCATACTAGGGGCCAAAGTTGAAAGGGCCATTCAAACTTGGACTGCAAACTCCAGAACTGTGAGCAAAGGTAAATCTTTTCCTTTGAATGTTAATTGCCTTGGATGTCTCATTATGACAACACAGGTGACCAATACAATTTTCTTTAAATCTGGATGGCACACAGTTCAGGTTTGAGTCTTGAATATTGGTATCCTGCTTTCAGGCTGTGAGACTTCAGTACCTCATAACCTCTTTAGTGCTTCATCATGTCAGCACAATAATGGATGTATCATGGGATTATTTGTACTGAGATATGGGCATATTTCAGGGTCAGCTGTGAAACAGGGTAGCATGTTCTGTCATTTCAGATGTGAAATGTTTTGTAAGCCCCCACCATATGCCTGAAATCCAATCTACATATCTGCAATCCATTCCTCCACAGCAAGCCCCAAACATCCAATAGCACAATACAATCCATAGCATCCAAATGTACAAGACTTTGGGAGAACATTCCAGATCCAAAAGACAACGTCATCCACCTGTAGTTCCCTTACTCTACACTGTAAGATACCAGAAATGCAACAGGAAATATTTCATTTGATTTCAACCAAAATTATTCTTTGACCTTTATTTTATATAATGTCATTGATGGTATTAAAAGGCTAAAAAGTGCTTATATTGTAACATTTCAAATATAATATATAAATGTCACATATCTTTGGCATTTTCTCTATAAGTTGAGGTCTCTTAAACACCTTTCTCTCTGTCTTTTTCTTTGTCTTTTGCGTTTTATTACTTCACTTACTAATTTGTACAGACAAAACTAAAATGTTTTTAATTCTTTCCAGAACAATTTGTTTTATTCTGATCTCCTCCACCAGATCAACTAATGACTAGTATAGCGAGTCCAAGGACTAGCTGATGCAGCAGTAGACTGAGGGCTGCCTCACTCTGACCCAACCTCAAAAAGGACTCACTTCTGAAGGGTAATAACGGCTCATTTGACATTGCCTAGCTCTTTGTGCTCATCATATTGAAGCTCAAATTTCTTTCTCACAAAAGACCAAAATTTAGTACATGTAAAGCCTTTGTCCATAAAGCAGAACACCTTAAAGGGGTAGTCTTTGCCCTGGAACTTTTCATTTGGCTGAAAGGAATCTGCAGGTCCATAGATTGGTCTAATAGTTTGCCTTTGCCTGATCCCACTTTTACTCTTTCCTGCCCACTTGTGTTAATTTCAGAAAAACTGTGTTGTATTTCTAACTTTGTCTTAATAGCTGCATCTTCTATGTACCAGTTCTTGCCAATGTGTCAGGATGGTGTAGCGGGAGCCAGTGCCAAGTGGGCCTGGTGACTCCCTATCTAGGTGGAAGTGAAGATCCTCATTCTGAGGATAAATGATGTGCAGAAAGTGCCTGGAAGATGGTGGAAATTAAGTGCTTTAAGCTTTCACCCACGGTGAGATCAGATGGCTTGCTAGTGGAGGTGTGAGTAAAGTCATAACCCAGGCATCCGGAATATTGGAGTATAGATATAAATCTGATAGCCAAAATAAATGGCCATGCATGAGTTGCCTTGATGTAGACAAAGAGTAAAAAGAGAGAAAGTAACAGCAACAAAAACAAAAAGAGTTTAAACTAACTATGAGCAGAATAGTCTCTGGTAAATCACAGAAATAAAGCTTCTTTTGTTCCTTATGATCAGGAAAACCTAAGACCAAGCAAAGAGATGAAAAGATATGTTGAATATTCAACCAAAGCAGATCCATTATGCCTAAGACTGAGCCCTTACTTGAGAAAACTTGGACTGGGGACTTTTTGGTGGGTGTCGTGTAAGATTTTATTCCCTATATTTCTAACATTCTGAGTATGACTATATGCCCTACTGTACCCCATTCAAATGTATCACCTCACTAACATGAGAAAATAATGTAAACATATGTACCTTACAGAAGTTGTTCCCCATCCTAAGCCATTGTCATCTGTTCTCCTGACTTCCAAGTTTATAAGCGCAATTCCCTCACAACATAGTATGTCTATGTGATGACATCACTGACTTAGCATAACATAGGGCAGAAGAGAAAATTTTAAAAAATTCTGAAAGCTGAGTACTATGTGTCTCCTGCATGTATTTCGGATCCAGAAACTCCTCAACCAAGAGATAACTGTATCCCCATGCTAAGGACACTCAGTTATACTTGCACATGGCATATGGAGGGCCTGGCCGTGGGACAGAGGAAGAGCTGGAAGGAAGGGAGTGGTGATCCAAACCCTGCAACTCCTATTAGGTTCTAATTCTGCAGCTAATTGTCAGGAGGTGGAGCTTCACTCCCTGCTCCCCTCCTCTTGCTGCTTGTGCTTTCCAAGCTATCTTCCAACAACACACTGCAAAGCAAATATGCCTCCCAAATCCCAATCCCCACCCCTATCTTTGGGAGAATGGCCTCCAACTAAAACTGGTCCCTGATGCCATAAATGTCGAGGACCACTGCCCAACAACACCTCAATCAGGATATATTGTAATGTTTTCATTAGGCCTTCTCTACTGACCTATGACCTTTCACTGTAAACATTTTAGAAGGCATAGGTACATTTTTAACATTTCAAGGACACATATATAAAAAAGCATAGGCTGGCATTAGTATCTAGAACTTAAATGGCCTTATGGCTTCTCCAATAAAGTGAATCATTTGAGTTCATGCAATTGAGGCCTGACTACTGTTCAATTTAAAATTGATCCATTGGTTTACTGATCTATGTAGTGGAAATTTCCTTTGTATCTGAATATACAATGTCTGGCACTTACATACTTACAGGTTGGAGTAATACTGAAATTTGAGTCTTTCACTTGCGAAGCTAACAGCCCTGGAAGAGAAAGAGGAAATTTCTAAAATTATCACTGCTACTCCAGCTAAGATAATGAAATAAATAATATATATCACATTTTGGAGAATAGAAGAAATTATCACCATGTTTAAAATATTAAAAAGGGGCTGGAGGAGTGGTTCAGAAGTTGAAGTACTTGTCTAGCAAGCGCCAAGTCAAGCGCTAAGTACTGGATTTCGATGCCACAGCACCACATAAGCAGGGTATGGTGTCACACACCTGGAATCACAGCACTCGGGAGGCTGAGACAGGAGGATTTATGTGAATCCAAGGACAGCCTGGACTCAAAAGTGAGTTCGGGACCAGCCTGGGATACAGAGCAAGACCTTGTCTCAATAAGAGAAAAATAATAATAAAATATAAAGACACAGATATAATGTCTCCCATCATCTTGCTTTAACTTATCAGCTTGACTCATGCAGAAATTATACAGAATCCCAGAAAGTAACAACAAACTATTATAAATAAAATCACATAGCAAGTGCAATTGCAGCTGTTGTGTCAAATTTGATATGTTGATAAAGAGATCAATCAGTCTCTGGTAAATGGTATACAGCCAGTGTATAAAGAAATATATTATTGCTATTCTTGCTATTAAGAAGCACTTGCTATTAAGTTTGAAAGTTGGATCAGCAGCAATTTTATTTACTTGGACCAAACCATAGTCCCTGTTTACATTTTGCCCAGAGCTTTTTCCCTCTATCATACTCTGTCATGATAAAACAAAAAGAGTTTTGAACTCTCTAGACATCCAGAAAAATATCACATTGACCTGAAGCATCAATGGCTATAAGTTAATCAAGCAAAATAAGAAAGATATGGCTTCTGTCCCGAAAGTCTTGGTAGGACACATGTTTCAGAAGCCAGGAGATAGACACTTAATGATTAAAGATCAATAAGTAAAAACTTTTAATGGTTATAAAACCCTTTAAATAAAAGGAAGCATAATTTCTTATATGTCCACATGTGTTTGTGGAAAAGGCACACATCACATCTTCAGGTGCTATTTTAGTTCAAATGTGGGAGGCAAGGAAGGCTGTCACCTTAGTGTGGGAAAAATCTCTGCACAAGTTTCAGCCTTTCTGTATCAACGCCTGTTAGAAAAGTTGCACCAGAGAAAAGACACTAAAATTTCAAGTAGGAGCAAGGCTCAACCCGTTGGTGTTAGCAGATACAGAAATATCGGAATTTCCAGTAGCCATCACAGTGCTACCTATCATGATTGATACATTAAAAGCAAAGTTATAATAACAAAGACAAAAATGTTGACCAAAAAGGATGAATTTCTACTTCCCTAGGCTACTGTATTTATCCCCCTATTTACAAATGTCCAAAATGGCTACAATTAAGACCAAAAACCTACCTACAATATGGCATTATTCCTGAAAAGTTCAAATGGTCACTTAGTTACAAGTTGAACATACTGAATCCCATCGGGATCCTGTTGGTTTACTAAAGGAGGGAACTTATCCTAAGCAGGTGTTTGACTTTTCTTCCTTTGCATCTTCACCTGTACCGCCATTCATTCAGATACAGGTATCTAAGCACCATATTATTATATAGTGTCCTGTCCACAGGCATTATGAAGCATCTGATTACACTATCCACAGGCTGTAATTTAGATTTACTATCTGTTCATATGGATGCTGCTGGCAGGAGAAAGTTTTAGAAAATCTTGCTGCTGGGGGTTGGTGGTGGGGAAGCAGCATCTTGGACTCAATAATCCTGCAAGAATGAGGTTCCACACTCTCTTTTATATTGTATGCATCCAGTCAGAGATATCCATACAATATAGGGCAGTTAGGCTGTTTAAGCCTCCTACAATGAACAGAATAACCTTTAAAACAAAGAATGACTTAGTTCTAGATTTCAAGAGTGCCAAGGTTGAGAAAACTTGTACTTCAGGCACACAAGTAATAGAAGGCCTTTTATCGCAAGAATTTTGTTGCACAGGCTGACAGGTATTGTTATAACCAAGTAAGATAAAAAAATAGAACTGTGTTAGCTTGTTTCCCATTCCTTCCTTAGTGGCTGAAGTGTTTTTGACACGATTCACTTCAATTGGAGCTCAAAATATAATAATTTAGTAACAGTCACCAGAATTTTAGGAGATAACAACAGAGTTTCTAGCATGATTTCAGAGAGAATAAAATTTGTCATACTAACTCACCAGTGAAAATTCAGTAATACATTGAAAAAAGTTCTTAAATGGGAAAATTAACAATAAAAGAAGTTTCCTTGATTAGTAATTTGAGAGAAAACCATTATCTGTCATTCATTTTCACAAGTTCAACCAATAAAATTCTTCTCTGACTTCAATTCTAAGTGAAATATAGATCATGAAGACAGGATGGAAATATTTGAGATTTTTTTTCGCTAAGACGTGTATCTTATTTTTCCTAGTTGTTGCGTGTGTTATCACTACCTGATTTTTCACACTTGTATTTGGTAAGGAAAAACAGGAACTCAAATGGAACAATAAAGGAATAAATTATTTAATGAGGAGGTAAAGAAAATATAAAAATCCTATTATTAATATTGAATGTGTTCTCTATCTTGCTTTAACAAATATTACTTCTTAATTATTTTTAAAGTTCTTCTAAGTACATGATAAGAAATAGAGCTGCTAAAATCAATTAATACTTTTATAGATATTTAGGTTGTATCAAATATATTTCAGAAATGATATCTTGGAGTTTTTTCAATATTCCTCTTGATATACAATAAAATTTTGTACATAAAATTTCAAAAGTAAAGTATCCTTATCCTTATTGCAGTATAATGAATTTTAACACCAGATGAATCAAGTCTAGTAGCAAAATCAGTGAAGATATTTTGCCTGAATTTGCTGGTAAATTTAAATGAGTAATAAATTGATAGACCTTGTCAAAACCTTTATCAATTTTTTTTTTCTGAAATGAAAGAAATAGTGGACACTTCAGGTAAGAGGTCTTAAATCTAGTTCACAGAGAAAGAGAAAATAAGATTTGCATTTTAAAAGATGCATGGTAAAATAAACTGTGGAACACAGATACAAAAGAAGGTCATCAAAAACTTGATAGGACCATAGTAAAATACTAAGAGGGATACTTTATGAAAGCACTTTTTAATGTCTAGTTAACAGAGAAAGTGATTAGAAAAATACAAATAGTTAGGAGTCTTCTAAGCTTTCCTATTAAAACTCTCTCTTACATATAGGAATCAAAACTAAAAACTAAAAACATGAAATGTATATTAGCGTTTTTTTATGTTACCCATTGAAAATGGGTACATAATTACATAGCTGTATTTAATCTTGTGAATGTCATTTTTAAAAGTCATAGAGAACCTTAAAGGTCTTAACAAAATTGATTAGAGTTTTATATTTTCATAAGAAAAGGAAAAGCTATTTAAAATGATTATTTTGCAATTTATTATTTTTATTTAACCAGTTAGTTTTTTTAATTGTAAAAAAATACCTTGAGTATAGTTTAAGTTGAAAATCTCTTTTAAAATAATAAACTACATATATCAAAACAAATATTAACAAATTAATTTTAAATTGTGGAAACATAAAGATGAATTCTAACTTAAAAATTTAGTAGGGACTGAATAAATTGATTATTATTGAAATTCAGATTGAATCGTCCCTACATTATAAAGGATGGAGAACACTAATTCAGAAGACTAACTTCGGTTTTAACTACTCAATTTATAATAATAGTAGGTTTTTGTTAACTAGTTAATGACCTTGACATACCTCTTTTCAACAGCAACCATTTAATTTTTAGTAAACCACAGGACTTGGCGATCCTGTAATTTCACCAACTTTAACTGCATTTCAAGGGTTTAGCTGGGCTGCACTCCAGCCTGCAGATGGGTCCCTGTTTTTTCATATCTCTTACTAAAAGAAGCAATTACTTGAGTGCACTATTTTCTTGGCCTGGGAATTGGCCAAAAGACAAATGGAAATCTAGAAGCTTCCCAACTCTTCAAATGAAAACTGATACGCTTTGACTTACATATTAATCCCATTGACTAAAGAAAGTCACATGGCAAGCCCGATGTCCATAGAGTGCCCAACTATTTGGCTAAAAGAATCAAGAGAATCAATGATGCTCAACATACGCAAATACTGATTATGACAAAAATTGCTTGTTCTTACTGTACATCAAAGATTTTTCTAAATGCTCAACACATAATTTTTTATGATACAACTGTTAAGTTGAATATGACATTTTATTTGCTAGGATAGCCTTTCTATGTTCAAATAAGAAGACCCTCCAAAAAATTGGTAGATTTAGTCAATAAATTATTTTTCAATGATATAGAGTATTTTAAGTTGGATTAATTTTCTTGGTTGACTCCTCTAAAGCAATGATAAGATTATTTGCATCTTACGCCAGCATCTCTTGTATAATTTTCCTGATTTCCACAGAAGTAAAAGTATGCAAAAACCAAAAAAAAAAAAAATCTAAAAATAAATAAGCAAAAAACCCAACTTGGTGAAAGAGCTGTATGTCCAGACTTAGAAAGAGTGAGCGTTACTTGGTCCCGTTTTAAAGATACCAATTCCTTGGACGTTACTTCACTCTACTGTAATAAATTAATACTGAAAACTTTGGAAAACATAGTATTTCTGTCATAATCTTTTTTGTGACCATTGGAGAGATTATGTCAATTTGATAGGTTTAGGAAATGCCCAAGGCAGAGCTTTTTCTGAATGTGATTGATTTGTAGGTCAGGAAATGAGGTAAGAACACATTCCTTTGGATGAGTGGTCCAACAAATAGATTAGAACCTTGATCTAAATAAAAGGGAGGTAAGAAGGAAGGTTATTACTGCGCCGTTTCTTGGGAGATCTCTAGCTTTCGGTATTTTGACTAGCCATTGACACACTCCTGTCTTCTCATCACCAATCTCCATTGCAGATTTGTTCCAGTCTTCAGGTCTTTGCCTTTGTCTTTGGACATTGGTCTGATGTAGAGATTTGCACCAATTACTCTGCAGTCTCAGACCGGTTTTCTTCTGTCTCACTTCTGAGCAGCCTCTGACCACCATTTTAGATTTTCTTTGCACTTAGAAACATGCTGATAAGTCTCATTTGTACTAAAACTCACACGTGAGTGTGTGTGCGTGTGTGCGTGCGTGTGTGTGTGTGTGTGTGTGTGTGTGTGTGTGTGTGTGTTAATATTCACCGATATACCAGGGATATTTTTTTCCTACACATGGAAGATTTTTTTCTCCTTAGGAACAATAATGCATAGTGAGCCTCATTCTATTATCATATTCAGCTCTAAGCTCCCAGTCTTTAAGTGATGAACGATCCTAGCTATAAGATCCCAATAACCTCTGTGTTCTCCTAGAAGTTAAATGGCCATGTTCCTTGATCCAAAAATTACCTGTCTATGGACACATGGACTCACACACAAGAAGCAGAGATTGAATATCCAGAATAAACCCTCTTAAGAGGGGATATAGGTAAAAATTTCATGTTCCCTAGTAATTCTGAATCTCCAGTGATGTAATATAGTAGCCTCACAGTACTTTCAGTTCAGTGATTTAAAAAAAAAAAAAAAAAAAAACTCCTATGAGAGAAACTGTATGGCTTTCCTTGTCTCTTCACTTCACATCCTAGAAGGCTCATACTAGTTCATTACTCACATTGTCTGTATACAAAATAGTTTTAGAAGAGCACATACATTTGAAGAGATGGAGATCTTTAGAAATGTGTCCATTGCTCAGATAGAATGAACTTTTAAGAGGAAGTTTAAGGGTTAGTGGTATAGTTCAAAAGTGAAAGCACTTGCCTGGCATATACCTGGCCAGGCCTTGGTTTCCACTTCTCAGCACCATATAAAAAGAAAGAAAGAAAGAGCTGGTGTGGTAGTGCATTCCTATAACCCCAGCACTAAAGAAGCTAGATCCCTGAGGATTGCCATGAATTTTAAGTCAGTACGGGCTCCATAGTGAGTTCAGGACCAAGCTAAACATCGGCACTGGAGAGTGAGACCCTATTTAAAAAAGAAAAAGCAGCAAAAAAAAAATTAAATTAATAAAAGTTCTAATTTATTTTGCATTCTTCATTATCCTTAAAACAGTAAATGTCAGATGTATTTCTTTAAGTTCTAGTCTTCACTTAAATTGAATTATATACATAATAATCAAATATATTTTTCTACTTTCTCACTTTTGTGTTTATTTCACTGAACTTAATGGTGTCTATTTGAAACTTTCAAGCTTAAATGGAGAGAGTGCTAGTTCTGAAATCTTCCATTCAGCTGCTAAACTCGGCTGGAATCTTCCCAAAATTTCTTTATTAAGTTAATTGCTTACTATGTGTGATCTCAAAACAATTGATTTTTCCACCAGGACAAAGCCTCAAAAGTGTTCTTTTTCTTTCAATTTTGTTCATAGTGTTTTCCAGTCTTTCTTGAACTCTTTTATTCTTGTGATTCCTTTCATGTTAAAACCAACAACAAAGGAGAAAGTGCGCTAAAATAATGATTTTCTAATTCTTTCTCTTGGCCCACAAACTGACTAGGCCAATAATCAATTTTTAAATTTATCACAGATAATAAAGTATTTTTTTTGAAATTGCTTGATTTATTCAGGTTTCTGGATTCTAGTTACAGTTTCTTCTTTATGTACTCTCTAAATCTTACACCCATAAATTCTCTTTTTTAAATAATATCAGATAAAATAATTCCAATCATCAATCTTTAATTAGGTAGAGGGTCTACATTTTTATACATGAACAATTAAGCCATGCAAAATCAATGGCTTAACTCAAAATTTGTTTCATAACTATTTGAAATCCAGTTTGTGTCTAATGTTTATTATTAGAGATTTTCTTCCCCCAATAAATGCTTCAAATACTTCAGGTGATTCTATTTATAATATCCTACCCTGAAAATAATTTCCATAAACACGGAAATAGAAGAGACTATGGAAAATCCAAAAGCAAGACTTATGCCTTCAACATAGAACAACTCTCTACCCACTGTCATTAACCACAATCCAGTCACATGGCTAAACTGAACGAAGCAGAAGAAGAAAAGCCTGGTAAATGCAACCTTTTCTGTAAGTTATAAAAGACAAAATTAGTTTGTCGGACAAGTTTCCAGTTTTTCAACACAAACAACTACAAAATCTCAACCATGCAAAATACGAGGCTGACATATTAGGCACTCAACAATATGCACATTAGAATTATTTCACTAGAACATTTGTAACTTTTGACAATAAGTGATAGTTCTTATTTATTTCAGTGATATTAGAAAAAGCCTAGAAGCTCATTTTTTATACACAGTTAAACATTTTTAAAGCCTGCAGAGTTTTATGTAGTTTGAATTTTAAAGCATTTTAACAAGAGAAGAAAAGGTATATCGACATAATACTTATAACTTATGAGGATAATCTAGTAGGCATTAGTAGTTTTCAGATCAGGATTGTAAGAATAATGGATTTAATCCTTCTTTAATCTAAATTTAAGTAAATAAAATCTCTTTAAGCTACTGTTTCTAACATAGTCAAAGAAAAGAAAAATTAATTGTGCAAGCCATCAGTAGGATATAGTCATACTATTTTTAATCAATATCCATGCGTACTGTGTAATACAAACAGAAATTTGCAAGGTCATACTATAATTTAGCCAATCCCTGTTGAATGGCTTGCATGTAAGCAAAACTGTAATTACAGCAGCAGGGGAAACACAAATTACCTAGTGCTCATAGTAGTGCTCAGGAAAATGAGTAGAAATCAGAAATTCTTCAGCTACTACACTTACAGGCATAGGTTTATCTGTTCATTCCTTTTCTTACCCACCCATTCAAATCTTAAATTGTTTCAGACAAATATTTCTATTAGAATATTTTCCTACTGAATTCTAGAATAAGAATAAAAGGTAACCAGTTAAGAATCCTTACATGTTGTCATAACTTTTGTATTTACTGTGAACCCTTAGGCACACAAAAGTAAAATCACAATAACAAGAATCTGACTTCCATATCTGATAACACCTCCTCCTGGTTCTACAATCTAAAGTCAGTCAGAGTCCTTCATAATTACTGGTAAGGGAATGGATCTGGGTAACAGAGGAAATAACTACTCTTCCTATACCACAGAGTGGTTCTGAGAATCAAACAAGACAATGAATATATAAGTAACTTGAAACAAAATTGCTGTACAACTCCAAGGTGTCATCAGTGCTTCTAAAATCATTGTAAGTTGATTACGTTTTAGGTGCGAGGATTTTATTCTTCCACTTTTTAATCAATATTCATACTGCTTCTCAGTCCTTAAGATGGCCACTCTTAACATTTTCCAGGCTTTCTATCTCTCCTGGTGTCTTACTCCAATAAAGCTATCTCTTTCCATTATATGAAATGCATTTGTAACCGTGAGTATAGGAAGCTAGCCAATACAATACAATAGATTAAAGTGTATACCTAAAGATGAAGATGAAAGTTGTGAGTGATTTGTAGTACAGTGTGTCATCAAAAATCACGGGACATTAGAGGATATGTAAGGCATGTGCAAGGATCAATGTTAGAACCATTCTTAATGTAGCTTAAGAGGGCACGCATGATATTTGGTATTAGTTTTTACATTAAGGGATCAAAATAGCAACTGTCTTTTTGAGTTATCTAGTAACAAAATCTTCTAAAATTTATAAATGGAAGAGTTTTATGGTATTATCATGTTTTCAAGTTAGAATGAACTGCATGGGATGTGACTCACAAAGTTTCTAGTTTCTGTGTTTTTTGTATTACCTGTTGTGATGGGAGAAATGTAACTTCACTTCTGTGTTTTGTATGTTATCTGGTTTGATAAGAGAAATATAGCTTTGATATAATTTCGTTATAAATCTAGTAATGGTATTTTTCATATAAACTCTGAGTTTTGTCATAACTGACCAGTAGATAATTAATAACTGTTGAATGCAAGTAAGAGATAACTTATGCTTAAATGATTAATTTGAAAACTATTCAGAAGTCAAAATTGAGTATGTAAACCTGACACTGGTGATATATGAGAGTGATAGGACTATATAGAATATTAGAATCTTTAAAATTGATTGTGACTTAATGGATCCTAAAGTGACCTAATTTCTTCTTTAATGTTTAAAACATATTTTGGACATATGTAGGTTTAGTAGAAAAAAATGTATCTTGAAAAATGCACCTTAATTTTTTTTTTTTCTTTTGTTAAATGAGGTCTTGATCTGCAGTTCTGGTTGGTCCTGAACTCAGTATATAACCCAGACTGACCTCACACTCACAGCAACTTGCATACCTCAGCTTCCCAAGTGCTGGGATCACAGGTGTGCCTGCTTCACCGTAGTATATTATAGCAAGATTTTCTGTTGTTGTGAATACTGTGTATAATAGAAACATACAAAGTCAGTATATATCAAATATTTTATTCTATATTTATTACTACCTATGTAGGAAGGCACTTCAATTATTATCTTTCTTTTGGTAAATAAGTGACTTTTATAACCCTGGATGAGTATTGCTAACTTCCTATTCTGTCGTTTAAAGCATAATAATATTCTCGCCTTAATTTTAATGGTCGTCCATCTCTCCAGCACATGAAAAAACACAGCAGAGCCATGAACATTTCTGTTGGTTCGCTAACACCACCAAAAGTGTGGGTTTGACATTCAAAGTGCTTCTTCTCTGCATCCTGGCTACTACTGTCGTACTTGAAAGACAGTTCTTGTGTGAGAAAAGGTGATGGCCCTAACAGACAAGTTGTATGGCTGCACTTTTCTTTGCAATTAAATGACAGGTACAGTGGTAGCAGCCACATTTACATCAATCATACTAAATCTAACACACATTCTTCTAGGTGTGGAAAAATGTACTATGAAAATCTGGAATTCAATGAAATGGAAATACCCCATGCTTTGAGTAATATAAGAGCTGCCAAGCACACAATTGATACTGAATAAATTATTTACATGTTAATAATGATTTTTTTTATTTTTGACTCATCTTCTTACGTGTAGGTTCTACAAAAGTTAATCCAACCATATCCCTCTCTTTATCTTTACACTTCACAGAAAAATGGGAATAGTCGTAATACTGAGCATACCCAGTGTCCTTCAGCCGGCACCTGAGAATTGTCATATTTCCACCTTGCTAGCTTGACTTCGTGGGTGTTTTTATGAAACCTGAAAGCAATTCTGTAAATGAGAAAGTAAAAGGCACATCACTGTCATTTATCCTGCAACTATACTGGTGAGATGATTTTCAAGGATGATTTAGCTGGGCAGGTACAAGGGTATCAAGCCCTGGATTAAATAGAGTCAACACCACAAAACTCTAAGTAAAAATAAAATACATAAATAAAACCCTTGTAGGAGTGTAAATACGACTAGAAATAATATTTACAAAATGTTAAATTTAGTGCCTGGCAAATAGGGTATATTCAATGAAAATCCCTTATTGTTAAAAGATGATACCACATATTGACAAGTTTAATACTGATACTTAGAAACTCATAATATTTTTAGGCCTAAGAGAAGCAAAGACATTATTTTATGTTTGAGTGCCTAGAGCACTAGGCACTTTGCAGAGCAGAATTAGAAGCTGCCCTTGACTTACAGCTTGCTGAAATACTTGCTTCATGCTATTGATTTCCCATGCGTGACACAAGATCCTGGGAGAGACAGGCAACAGTGCCTAAAAATAAGATTGCTTTTGAAAAATGTGTTCTAGCTTATAAAATATACCGATGATAATTAAATGTGTGATATATTTTCTTTTTTAACAAAGATATGAGGAAATTGGAGAAATATAGTATCCTTGTGCATTTCTAAACTGATACAATGAAGATTCATCTGGATATAAAACTAATAAATGGAATGTTGACAATATGCCAGACATTCTTCTGAGAACTCCATATACATTTTTAAGTTCATTTTTACAAGTCCCTTTTTATTTTCTTACATTTTTAGCCTTGGATTCTGAGAATTATAAAAGGTATTTTCGGAAAGACATAGTCTAGATCTTTTGTACTTCTTCCTGTGTTAATCCTGTTTGTTAGGAGACTCTAATTGCATAATCTGATTTTTTTAATGTACCTTTTCTGGCCTCTTTTTCCTTATTAAATAACTGGCAAATTGCTAATCATAAAACCCTCTAGATACCAATCCAGAGAATATAACTTCCCTTTTTCAGTTTTTTTTTCCCAGTAATCTGAACATAAAAACTTTATAACCTGGGGTCTCATCATAGACCATATTTCCTTCTATTCTTTTTCAACATGTTTCTTACAATTATCTGGCGAGATAAATACATATAGATTACTCCATTTGTGACTCCTTAGCAAGATGTCCCAGACTCTCATTATCAAGATTTTTCCCACTTTGAACCTCATTACTAACCACACTTTAGACAAACAACCCACCTGAATTTTCAGTGTGCTCATTACACACAAACACACTCTCCACACCTGTGACATTGAATCACTCACCTAATATGAGATAATGATTGTCTATGCTACTTGCTCAGACTGCCCCTCAAACTCTTCGTAGACTTTCCCCAATTTAACCTCATTAAAATTTAGATTCCTTAATGGAGATTTATTCATAGGATAATTGTTTAGGACTTTTTTTGCCATAATTCACTCAAAAATGAACACACCACTATTTGTCAGAAAAGAGGTTAAGTTCTGATACAGTTAAAACAGAATCCCCAGGAAAGCACATCTGTTAACTTGAAGCCAGAGAAGAAATTCATGTATGTCCCTACTAGTGGAAAAGAAGATAGGTAACAGAACAGTATTGAGTAGGGCCTTCCCCCAAGGAAGAAGTATCGACCTTAGGCAAAGTGGATCTCTTCAGCCAAGAATATTTCCTTGAAAGGATTCATCCCAAGAGGAAAGGCAGAGAGGGCCTTGGTTCTGAAGGCACCTTTAAGTAGCTCATCACAATACCCCTGTATTCTATGGTGGAGTTAATCACTTGAATGTTTGGTAGGATACTGTCTCCTAGTGCATGCTGCACTGCACTCCAGTTACATCTGAACCCCTCACTGTTTTCTGACCTCTTTTGTGGCTGTGTTTACATCATTATTAGTGATATCAGTTTGGAACATTGTACCTGGCACCTTGGAGGCTCTTAAAGAATAAGGGAATTCATCAAACAACAGTTGGGTTCATGTCAAAACAAAATACCTTACATCAGAAATGACAATATTTGGTGCTGTGTGCTGCCTGCTCAAAGAGGTATAGCAGTTGTCCTATAGTAAGGCAATTTACTGAGTGTTGTGGTTTGGGTCTGGAGTGTTTTCCAAAAGCCTCATATACTTATGGATACTGTATGCTGTTAGGAGGCAGGCATGGCTGCAAGCATGGATGCTTGGGGCTTGACTTTTAAGGGTAGTTCCATACTTCTTTTAAGACTATGCTCAGTTCTGCCATGCCGTGAGGAACTCTGTCTCCAGCTCTGACTCTAGCCCCAGTCCCAGCTTCAATTCTTCCATGTAATTCCACCATTTCCCATCCATCCATCCTGAATGAACTTTGGACTTCTGAAGCTGTGAGCTAAAATAAATCTTTCCTACCTAAAATTGTAGATGTCAGGTATTATGTCCCAGCAAAAAGAAAGTAACTAAGGCAGGAATTGGTACCAGAGAAGTAGAACCATTGCTGTGGCTTTACCTGACCATTTGGCTTGGAAGCCTTTGGAACTGGTTTGTGGGAAGAGTTTAGAAAGGCTTAAGGATGCTGGCTGGAGAAGCTTTGGAGTGTGCTGAGCTGAGCTTGATAGAAGATTCTGATCAGAAGCCAGAAGACCAGAATGCTGATAGAAGTGTGAATTAAAATGGCCAGACACAAGAAGCTTCAGACTGGAAGGAAAACTTTATCTGCAAGTGATCTGACAACCATGCATGCTATACTCTTGCAAAAATTTTTCAAGAAAATTTTCAACTCTGGTTGGAAGATTCTTCCTGAAACTGAGAGTAAGGGTTGTTGAATACTTACCCTTGTAAAGCAAATCTCAAGGCAGCCCACTATCCAAGCTGTCATTGAATTACTGTTTGTAACTTTTAGCCAACTCTATTGTGAAAGGCAGAAAAAAAAAATGGCAGAGTAAAATGATATAAATTTTGCAGTGCTAGATTAAAATGGATTGCAGTGGTGGGACCAAAGAGCACTGGGAAGTTAAAGACATTAGCATTAAAAAGAAGCCAATACTCACTACCCAGACTATATAAAAATGCCCTGAAGATATCTCAAAAGTCAACAAGACCCTACTCTTTACCAACTCAATGGTAGAAAGACAAAGGACTCTGTTCTGTGCAGTGTACTGTAAGAACAAAGGGAAAAAATGTTTTTTGGTTATACCCAAAATGTGTGTACCAGGGGGTCAGGATATTACTGAAGCCAGTGACAGACCTTGGTGACATCTGCGTGGTCCAGGTTTTACAAGCTTGCAGAGTGCAAGAGTTACCGAGACTTCCACACAGATTTAACAAGAAGGCCTTGGAGATCAAGCAGTGTACCACTGTGAGGTCAGTGTGTCAAGTTGAAAAAGAGAAGCCTAAGGTGCAATGGAGATCCTGAAAATTTGGAGAAGCCAGAGGCATGGATCATCCCCTAAGGAAGGCTGTAGGATGTGGGCAAGGCCATCTGAATGGAGAGAGGATGGAGATTCCAACCAGATGCAACACTTTAGGGGCAGGTCCATTTAAGCCCTTTAGAGCTTAATATCTCACCACAGTTTATCCCAGGTGCTAGACCCAGTGTTATAGGATTTAATCCTTGCAATGTTGGGTTTAGAACTTGCTTTGATCTAATTGCCCTTTATCCTTCTGTTCCTCAATTTTGGAATGGAAATATCTACCCTGTGCCATTCTAAGTCGGAAATGCTTAACTCTTCATTTTCACAGGAGCTCATAGCTGTCAGTTTCCCTTCCATTTCAGAGGTGGTCTTGAATATGGACTTTTTAGGAGTGCAAGAATTGTTAAGAGTTTGGAAACTTTAAAAATGACCAAATGCATTTTGCATAAGGATGTAAATATAAATTTTGGGGGCCAGGGATGGAATGTTGTCTTTTGGATCTGGAGTGTTCCCTAAAGTCTCATGTACCTATGGATACTGTATACTATTTGGAAATGGGGCCTGTGACCTCCCAGATTACTGCAACCTCCTGCAAGATTGCAGGTACTCTGTCAAGTAAGGAGAAAGTAACTAAGAAAATGAGTTTCACTATGTGATTATATCAGCTTCCAAGGAGACAATGGGATCATTTTGTATAGAGGTCTATTATTAACAAACAAACAGAACAAAACAAACAAAACTTCTGTAATGGAAAAGAAAAAACAGTTTCATATACACAGGGAATTAGAATTTTTTTAAAAAGAAAGACCTAACTGAACTACAAATTTATAAGAAATGATGATCAGGGATTCATAATTTGAAGGCCAAATGTAGAAAAATTTAAGGAGGTACAGAAAAGAAAAATTGTTGGAAAATGCTTAGAATGAACTAAGCTCAGGGTCTCAAATAAAATACTGTCACAAAAGTATCACATGATGGAAATAACTTCACCAGTAATTTCCTGAGTGATTATGTTAGTAAAATATAAGTATGTTTTTATTGGTGGTAAGGCATCCCTTCCTCCTTAAAGGAAGAGGTTAAGTGCCATGTGATGTCATTCTCAGTTCTAGAAATAGCATCAGCTGGAAACAAAGTTTATGTGCAAACCCTTTTTTTCTTAAATGTAGGGGTCTTAATTTAGCTTTTCTCTGGATTAATCTTATACAGAGTCCATAGTTATAACTTTTAGGGATGTTCTGCTAGCCACCTTGTGCCCCTCACAACAAGCCATAGTTACAGCCATGACTCAGCCTAGAAATTGAGAACATGCAATCAGAAATTTCCATCTTTCGGGCTATATATATATAATTCCTTGCTCCTTCCTTTTTTCTTTATTCTCTTTCTTTCATTCACTCAGTAGCCATGTAGTTATTGTGGTCACTTTAGGTGATCCTGATGCTTACAGGCTTTGCTTCTTGTACTTGTATATTTTAAAACAGGTTCGGACTTACCTTTCTCTTGGAATTAATACATAAAGATAATTGTTATCCAAGCAAACAATATTCAGTATTTACATCATGTAAAACAGTGCCCTAGAAATAACTATTTCAGAAAGTTGAATAAAATATTAGAATGTTAAAAATGAAGTAAAATAAACCACTAGCTGTAATGGATGGAAGATGAAACATGTGCTATGGGTGAGGTGCAATCAATGTGCTGTGAGACCAGGGAGGTAGGAGTGGTGAATTTTTACTTAAAGCAGAAGAGATGATTCAGCACTTTTCACCTTAAAGACATTTTTAGTGTTCATGTCACTAGTTAATTGACTCCTGCATGTAAATCTGTACCAGCAACTCTGTTTGCGGTTCCTGATAATTAACCATATTCCCAGTTAGTTCTATGTGTCTACTATCAGTCCCTTTTGGATACAAGAGTTCTTTTAGGATGATCACATATAAATCCCAGGAATGTTGGTTTTAGAATGAATGCGAGTTCACTGAAGAGTGCTAAACAGTGTGACCTATTGCTCAGTATTAAATGTGGCTTGGAGTCCAGCAGCAGGAACTGTAGTAGAAAATAACAGAGAAAAGTAACTAAAGTCACAATCGTAACTTTGAGGAAGGAGATTGGAAAGAAAATCTGAAAGGATGAGATTCACCTCAATCATAACGGAACTGGTAGGATACAGTGAAAAGAATGACAACATTGAGGACAAAATTTGCTTGAGGCTCTTCAAAGGCATCTGGAACAAAGTAATAGGAAAAGAAGATTGTATTTGGTAAGAGAATTCAACCTGATTTTGAAGTTTGTATCTAGAAATTGACAAAGCTGAGACTGAGAAAGTTTATTAGCTATGAAGAAAGAACAACCTAGGACTGAAAAGTAAAAAGAAAAAAAATGTGTTTTGTGGGGTTGCAGATTAACTAACATCATACTCTGATGTATAGAGGAAATATAGCTTTAAAAAATACTTTATCTCCCTCATTTCTTCCATCTCCCACCCAGCAGTTAGGTAGCAGGAAGAGAAAGTAAAGGTTAATTTCCTTTGCTAACCTCAGTAGAACCCAGTCATCGTTACAATTATTATAATTCTTTAGAATATATGTCTCCTTGAATAATTCAAATGAATCACCCTTTTCTCATATTCTAAGTTTCTGTATGAGTGAATAAAGTAGAAGCCTGGCTTATGCCACAACCTTATTAAATGTGGGAGGAGCCTGGTCAGCTACTTTATGACGTGACCTTGCTTATATGCAGAAATGATTCACTAAGCTGCTGCTCTGTCTCATTCTATTAGCTGCAGATTCCCACGGCAGGTGATTTCTTAGTATCACATGGCTACATAAGACTCTTCCCTGTTGATTTGAACTTATTAAATTTCTTCCTCTTCTCCATGTAGCCTGTGGCCTATGTGCTCTAACAGTAGCATCTACTGTGAGATTACTCTTCTTCTCTATCTCAGGGGCCATATTGCCCTCTGATCTTCACTTACATCAGAAAAACACAAGTGCAGAGCAGCATTTGAAAATAAAAGCTGAACCTTGTCTTTGCCTGACAAAACTGCTCCAATTTTGAATCATACCCAAGCCTCCTATGTCTGCACAGAGACAATCTGGCAAGGAGATCATCTCCTGCATTTCAAATGGGTAAAGTCATGAAACTGACCTCAGATTCAAACTAAACCATGTTTCTCCATCCATTCTAAGCTTTGTAATTCCAGGGCTCAAAAAAAAAAAAAAATCAAAGCATGACGTTTCTCTCATTTAGACTTCTTAATTTTCTCTTCTGATTTCTTTTAGGAGATATTTGATGTAAGTCTTTCATGAATTTCTTTTATATTTCTATTTCTTTTCTTTTTTACATTTTGCTTTTAAGCCAGGACTTCACTATGAGTGTTGAACTCAGTGCGTAGTTCAGGCTGGCCTGGAACTCACAGCAATTCTCCTGTCTCAGCCTTCCGATTGTTGGAATTACATGTGTGTGCTATCACTCCTGGTTCATATAGTTGTGGAGAATCAAACTCTGGGTGTTGTGCTTGCTAAGCAAGTGTTCTAACCACTGAGATATGGTCTCAGCCCTCCTATAAAGATAAAACAACCTAAGACTGAAAAGTAAAAAGAAAAAAATGTGTTTTGTGGTGTTGCAGATTAACTAAAGTCATACTCTGATGTACAAAGAAAATATAGTTTCTGACTTGGAATTTTGTTATATCAAACTGCAGCATCAAAGCTCACAGGAACAAACAATAATACATTTATTAGAAGAAAATAGAGAAAATTACTCATAACAGTGTCAGGCTTTTATATATACATATTTCAAAATTTTATTTTAATTAATAGTTTATAAATGTATCTTTCATTTTTCTTCATACTGAATAAAGTGAACAAAAATACCATGGAGCTTACCTTAGGAGTTTTGGAAGGCCTCAGGAATTTTTAATTTATAACTTCTATTCTTCTATAAAATAATTAATTATTTTTAGTAAAAGATAAAAGACATACAATCAGTCAAGAAAGTAAGTATAATTTTTTAAAATAACTTTTTTTTAAGACAGGGTCTCACTCTGTGGTCCAGGCTGGTCCTGAATCCACTTCAGAGCCCAGGCTAGCCTTGAACTCATGGCAATCCTCCTGTCTCAGCCTCCAGAGTGCTGGGATTACAGGCGTGCGCCACCACGCCCAGCTTATGTGGTGCTGGGGAATCAAACTCGGGTTCTTAGCACTTGGCTTAGTGCTTACTCAAGTGCTTTAACCGCTGAGCCATTCCTCCAGGCCCTTAAATAATTTTTAAAAAGCCTAGAAAAGACATCGAAGTGGACCAAGTAAAAGCCATGGTATACAAAATGTATCACTAGAGGCTAGGATTTATTAAATAAAAGTATACTGTTTAGTCACAATATATCTTCTTTTCTTTTGGAAATGAAATTGTTTAACTTCTTCGATTTATGGACTAGATGCTCAAAGAGGAATCACTATAAAGTGTATATTTGAACTAATGAAAATAATAAAATCAAAGCTGTCAGTTGTTGAGCTGCTGTTGAGGGTTTTTCTCTATCTGAATGTACACTATTCTGAAAAATAGTTTGAGGAATCATTATGAAAAAAATTAAATTTTAAAAAGTTTCAATAAGAACTGCAATAAGAATAAGAAGAATAAGAAGAAGGAAAGTTGTAGGTATAATGTTTTTAAGGTGTAAATAGAATGAACATTCGAATGAGTAGGTGACCAGGAGGAAGGTCTAAACATTGTTTCCTTGCTCATAAATCACAATGACAAATTGAAAAAAAAAAATTTTGAAACAAGATCTCTCTCTGTAGCCCAGGCTGGTCCTGAATTAAGGATAGAGTCCAAGTCTGCCTTGGATATATGGCAATCCTGCCACAATGGCCGGCTTATATGGTGCTGGGGAATCAAACTTGGGTTAGCATCCCATCCTAGTCCTTGACCCAATGGTAACATTAATTTTTCCCAGCAATTTGGCCCAGTTATAAAAAACAGTTTCTCATGAATACATGTATTTACCTATAGAAAAAGAAGGAGTATATTTTATAAACTACATAGATGAAAATAAATGGACTGTACTGTTATGTGCATAGGAGTTGGTGTCTTAAACTTAAAAGTTTCTGAGTATAATAACTTAAAATATATCTAGTAAATATTGCATCTTTAAAAATATATCACTAATTTTTTTTTGTTTCAGCAGCATAGCAAGAGATAGAATGTTTTTTATTTCTTTTATTTTGGCAATTATACAAGCTGGCTATTTCTATTTTTCAATAAATACAAGAAACACAATTTAAAGTCAATATTACTTTCCTTAGAGTCCATGAAATAAAATCTTCCATTAACATTTTCTGCTTTCACATATACATTGTTTCAAAATAGCAGGAAATAACTAGGGATAATTCATATTTTATTTAGGTTATTAGAGTTATGATAATAGCAACAATAGTTCATATTTATCAATAGAAATAAGCACAATAGAAATATTTTCAAATAAGGTATTCAATAATTTATAGAGCAATAACATTGCATAATTATTATTGTCATGTTACTGAAGAAGTAACTGAATCTGAAAAAAACAAAGTGAATTCCAAATTTCTATCACATGTCACTTCTATTTTCTTCTAGCTATTCTTTGCATTGCTCAGGTAAAACCCCTGTGGACAATTGCCACACCTGAGATAATGCATAGGTAACCCCTAAATGAGAATTAAAACCTGAATAAAATAGCTGCAGTAGAATCATTTCTTTATTTGAACAAACTGTGCACAACTTCTTCCCTTCTCCCAGGCTTCCTTGTTGATGTTGAGACATAAAACATTGTACAAGAATTCGGTGCTCCTACCTAAATTTCCTGGGAACAGGAAGGAATTACAGCTCTGGATTCTGGCTCTGCTTGCAGCCCGGGTCCAGCAAATCTGCCATCTTGCGAAAGGTTCTAGTCCCCTGAGGATAAAAATCCAAGCACAACTACAATTTGCTGGCTATACAGATCAGCACACAATGAGCCCCTTTGTTTTAGTTTGCCTTCTACTGGGATAAGCAACCCAATGAGCAAAAGAAACCCTCTAAGAGGTGGCAGAGTGAGGACTGCAAATTCCTAGAAACAGAAAGGGACAAAGGCAAAGTCTGGGTGACAGAGATAGAATAAGGCACTGAGTGAAATGTTGGATAAGAATATATGGTATTGATTAAAAGACATAGCCCAGGTGATCTGGATGTGAAGAAAACACACCTAAACAACATCAGGATGGAAATTCTTCCACCCCTCCCACAGGCACATCTACTTTTGCCTGCCGTTCAAACATCAAATGTCTCCCCATCGTGTGGAAATATGTCTCTCCTCCACACATCAAAGTCTGTCGGGCTGTGTACCTCCGCGAGATTTCTCCCACTGACACTCAAACATTTCTGTATACCCTTCCCCAAAGCGCTACATACAACTAAGGGCAGAATAAAGACCCTTTGTGAGAGATTGGCAAGGGCAAAAGCAAAGAGGAGAGCATGATCAGAAAGTGCCTGATACTGTCACCTAGAGAAGGGTAGAATGAGCAGCCTGAAGCCATTGCAGGCATTATTGCAGGCAGGAGCTGAGAAAGATCCAGGGAAAAGTGGGTGCTTGACCAGCCAGCTGTGTCTTCCTCTTCTGTCCCATTATAGATCAGAGAAGAAAATAGGGTGGTCAGCAGAGTACCTGAAACTTAACAGAGCTTCACCTGCAGGCTCCCCTGCTCCTCTGGGCCCCCTACCCCTACCAGTCACTGGTCTGCAGAAAAGGAAGGGGGAGCAGCACAGGGGCTGATGTATGCAGCCTCATGGCTATAAACACAGACAACTAGAATTCAGCCTTTCGCAACTGCTACAAAACAAAGTCACACTGGTCAAAATCCTGCAGTTTAAAACTGAGAATGTCTATAGTTCTTTTTTTTTAAAGCATTCCTTTTGTTTACTCTTTTACATCTCCTAAAATTTCCCCCTATTTTATTGATATGTATAAGAGCAAAATTTAAAATTTACAATGAAGTTGAGCATTTTTTGCACATATGTATTTGTCAAGGTGACAGGGACTTTCCCACTCTCCTTTGTCCCTCCCCCTACCCACCCCTCCCTCCCACTACCCCCACCCTGTCCCCCTCTTTTGCTTTGTCTTTCATCTAAAGTTCCATGAGATAGTTGTGGTCTGGGTTTCTCATATCAGAGAGACCATCCGATGTTTCACTTTCTGCTTCTGACTCACTTCACTAAGCATGTTCTTCTCAAGTTTCTTCCATTTGCCTGCAAAAGCCTCCAAGCTGTTTGACCCTATAGATGCATAGTATTCCTTTGTGAATAGTTCTTATTAAAAAAAAATTCAGTTGTTTTTAATTTCTTTTCCCCTCTCATTTGGTATTTAAATATGAAGTGTTTGTGAATGAAGACTAAATATTAATATTAGTGGTTTTTGCTTATAGTTGTTTCATGGTCATGTTAGGATATCTCCTATCAAAATATGTGTATCAAGGATTCATACAAAGGCTTCTGTTTGGTGATTGATTCAGAACTTCTTATATTTTCCCAATCCTCAATTATACTTCCCTTTCTCTTTCCTTTCTCCACAGTAGTGATTCATTTTTTTCTATAGTAACTTAGGTTCAGTCCACAGAACAAAAGGAACAGACAAATGAGAAAATCAAGTGACAGAACACCTTCAAAAATACTTACCTCCACAATAATTGATCTCACCAGCATGGAAAAAAAAAACAACTGGCCAAAATGTTTGAAGACATCAAAGAAGAACTCATAATCAAATTCAAAAATGGGTAATGAACTTAAAGAAGATTTAAATAAATACACAAATTATTTCATTAGTGAAATATCCAGAGAACCTAAAGAAGTTACACTCAATAAGAGGATTGAATTTTAAAAGACACTGAAATGTATAAGTGACTATTTTGGTGAACAATCAGAAATCACTGAAACAAATGAAGCACAAATCCAAAACATGAAACATTCAATTGAAAGTTTGCATATCATAGTCAACCAAATTCTATACAGAGAGTCAGAACTTGAAACAAGTTTGAGGTAGTAGGTTATGCACTTAGTCTCAGTGATGCCCTAAAGAAACACGTTATCGAATCTGGACACAACAGCTGCTAAGAAGGAAAGAAAGAAAGAAACAAAGAAAGAATGAACTCTGAGTTAGAGGAACAAGTAAAAAGAAATTAAAGGACAGCTTAAAAGATTTGAAACTTATTCTTTAAAACTATACCAGAAAAATTCAATCTGCATACTTTAATTTTCAGGTATGTAAGCATCATAAAATTCTAAAAATCCATGACCAGAATAGAACATCTTTGCAACACATTCTGGTAAAAATTCCAGTAATTCAGCACAAAGAGAGCATAATAAAATCAATCACAGAAGAGCAGCAAGTAACATATAAAGGTAAGACTATTCAAATAATGTAGACTTATGGTACACTTTAAAGGCCAGGAGAGCGTAGAGTGAAAATTTTCAAGCCATACAGGCAAATAATATCAACGAAGACTTCTGCATCATGCAAAACTAGCCTTCAAAACTGGCAGAAAAATGAAGATTTTTCACGATAAAGAAATATATGACCACTAAACAAACAGTGCAGATGATACTTAATGTAACTCTTAATGTAATTCTAGATAGAGACAGTCAGGTCAACAACGCTAAGGTGTCAAATTAAATCACACTCCTAACTGGAAGAATAATTACACAGAAGAGGGAAAGTAATCACCACTAGAAAATAAATGCAATGACAGGACTCAGTAAATATCTTTCAGAATATCATGTAATTTTAATGGTCCTAACCACTAACAAAAAGACACAGACTAACAAATTGGATCATACAACAATTCCAACCCTCAGTTGCCTGCAAGAAACATACCTCATCCAAAACAAAAAAAAAAAAGAAGAAAAAAGAAAAAAGAAAGAAGAAAAGAAAAGAAAGTAAAAGGATAGAAAATGCTGCTCCATACTAGATCCTAGACACAAGCAGGAGGAACTATTTTATTTTTAGAGATAGCAGATTTCAAGCCAAAACTTTTCAGAAGAGACAAAGTAGGTGACTACATACTTGGGAATAATTCAATAGGAAGAAATATAACTTTGAATATATATGAACCAAATAATGATGCCCCAAATTTCATTTAAAAAACCTACAAAACATAAAAGGACAGAGAACTACAAATATCATAACCATAGAGGATTTAAATATCTTCCTTTAGCAAATTGGTCAATCAGACAAAAAATTAAGAGAGACATCAGAGTTAAACTTTACTAGTAACAAGTGGATTTAACAGAAACTTGAGAGTGTTTCATACAAAAACCAAAGGATACACAATATTTTTCTCCGCTACATACAGTAACCTCCAAATAATCCATATTTTAGGTCACTTATTATTCTTTAAATATTTTAATAATTAAATTACAAAAATAGAAAGTCAGGGTGTGGTGGCTTGCACCTGTACGCCCAGTGCTTTGGAAAGCTGCAGCTGGAAGTTTGCAAGTTCAAGTTCAGCATGAGCACCTTGGTGACTTAGCAGGACTGCTTAAAAGTAGAAAGTTTTAAGACAGTGAACTAATACTGAGTTTACTTAACAAACACACAAAAAAATTAATCGAGAGCTCAAAAAACAACAAATGCTGGTGAAGTTGTGGTATAAAGGAAATGCTCATATATCATTGGAGAGTATGTAAACTAGCACAACCATTGTAAGAATCAGCATTGAAAGCCTTAAGACAAAAAACTAAAAGTAAAAATTCCGTTTTACCTAGCTATTTCTCACCTGGGTATCATCTGGGAGAGCTGAAGATTTTGCCTTATAGTAATACATACATATGTTTGTAGCAACATGATTAATAATAGCTAAATTTTGAAAGCATCCTATATGCTCATTAACATGTAAATCAATAAATAAATAAGGTGTTTATGCAATAGAGTATAACTGAATCTTAGGGAATTATGAATCTGCATTCTCTGTTGAAAAAAATGGATGCATTTCAGGGCCATCATGCCGAGTAAAATTATAGTATGGCTTCTGATTTATAAACTTCAAATATAAATAATTTAGGATTAAAATTTTAAAAAGAATGATAGGAAACAAAGAGGTAGACTTAGTGAAAATGAGGAAGCAATCTGGGGATGGCCAAAGAGATGCACGAGAAAGAGGAAGGGGAAGTAAACATGATTGTGATGCAATGTTGGTATATGTACCCATTCCTTCCAATAAATTCAGCTTTTAAGTATGGCAAACATGTACCAATAAAAAATGAAAGGCTGGTGATAAATCTGGTGTGCCGCAATTCCATGGTAATCTCACCTACAAAGTCATACCCGCTGTGGTTAGTTGGGATGAGGTACAGGTATAGAATGAGACTACAGAGTATGCCTTGGGTTTATGTTATGAGGGCACGTGAGTGTAGGGCCATGTTTGGATTGAGTTTTGTTAATGATACCAGAATACTTGAAAATTAATTAAATGACTAAACAAGAGCTAGTTTCTACCGTGAAACACTCCACTGTAGCTCTATGTGGTCTGTTGTTGCATTTTTGCCTTCTGTAGGTATCTGGTTATAACTGTTTACCATATTGTGTCAATTTGCATGGGTTAGGAAATGTCCAGTTAATCTTTGTTATAGAGTTTTGGTGTGGATGACTGGCAGAGCCTTTTGTGTGGTTGAGAAAATGAAAGGATGTGACCCCAACTAATAGACTGACAGCTTAAATTGAATAAAAAGGATGAAAAAAAGAATGAATTCATGACTTTTTTCTTTAGGAAGAGCCCCAGTCTTTGCCATTGCATGTAGATTTTAATTTGTAGCATAGACTTGTCTCAATGCGAACTTCCAAATCTTCAATCTTGGACTGGTGATATTCCATCTTTGACAAAAGATCCTCTATCTCTTGCGTGCGCAGGTGGCCACTCTGGGCTTTCATCAGACTCTGTAAGCTGGCCTAATGAATGCACACACAAACACACACACACACACACACACACACACACACACACACACACAGAGTTATATTCCTAAAGTGTTATGTATCCTACAAATATATACTATGTATTTTAATAATTCTGTTCTTCTAAGAAATCTCATAGAAAGATGCCCAGTGTAAAATTAAGCCAAAGATTTGATTATAAATGTGACAAAGCTACAACCGGGATGGAATGTGTTACCTTAAGTGATCTCATCTATGTACTTGAATTGAGATTAGTAAAGAGCAAGAATTTGAGAATTATAATGAGGACTTTTCTGTGCACAAAACTTATTTCGTTTTTATATTTTACCCAACAGCAGCAAGAACAGCTGTTCACCCATGACAGAGGGGAGCATTTTTTTTTTCCATTTTAAAGCATATACAAAAAGTTCACCGGGGCAGATGACTTCCCAAAAGAAACTTGTGCTGTGTATAAACTACTTTACCACCACACACTGTTTGTACCCTACCTACAAAGTTAGAAATTTGAGTACCTCCTACTTTTTATCACTTTTTAGAATAGGAAGAACTAATTAATATGTGCACGGTAGAAACTAAGAACTTGCTGTGGTTGTAGATCATACAAATCGGTTGGAACAGAGCAGTAGACAGTGAAACTGTATATATGTTATGCATTTTAGATTTACTTCTCTGGGGAAATAGAATTCGAGATGCAGATTTGTGTAAAAGAGTAGGCTGATGGAAAATTACCTTAGCAAGAGCACTTGTTAAAGATTGAGAAAGCAGGAAGAAGCAAAAGAAGAAGAAGCTGAACACCTGTGATGCATATCAATAGGGCTCTTAGTCTATCCCATAGGACTTCTGAAATTGAACGGCTACACAAAAGTAGAATCTTACGGCCCTTGAACCCCATCAGAGGCTAGTTGTTTGATGTGGGCTGTCTGCATGGAAGAAAACTTACTTGTGGTAGGGCCCTGTGACCATAGGCAATTCGTAGAAATAAACACCACTTCAAGGGATCAACCAATATTTCCAAAACCCAATGATAATCATATTTGAGTCCTGAGTGGGCAATGGGCTAGCGCATCATGATAAAAAAGCAATATTTTGTTGAATTTGAGGCTCACCCTCCTAGACTGAGAGCTCTGTCAATAAGCACGGTCAGGTGTCACAATTCATTGAGATTATTCCTTGAAGTTTGGGCATTAGAATAACCTAAAGCAAAAGATGAAGAGACGTCAGTACTTTCTGACCAAATTATTAAGAAAGCAATCCTCAAAGCTTGTGCTTAAATAGTCTACTTAAGTATACCCCTTCACATGTTTCTGGTTACATATCTCCCCCAAATCATTACATCTTTGAGAAATTAAATATTGCAGGCTTTGAAATCTGGCTGTCTCCCACTAATTAAATGGTACTCATGAATTCCCTGTGGTAACTTTATTATGTACAATATAGTCCATTAAGAATTAAACAAAACCACCATATACATTCTATTTAAGATGAATTGCAGCTATGGAGTTTCTGCAAGGCATGCAAACTGAGTTCACTGTCAGAGAGCATGATCTAAAATCTCTCTCTCTCTCTCTCTCTCTCTCTCTCTCTCTCTCTCTCTCTCTGGATAACAGTAAAACAAATCTAAAATAAAATTGTATTTTTATGGATGCGTTTTCACATATCAGGAAGAAAAGGAGGAAAATCATAGTGTAAATAAAATAATGTAATAAAATCTATCCTTGAGTTAGCTGTATATTGCTAAGAGAAAAGGGAACTATTGTGAGACATTTTTAATAAAATAGTTCAACTAAAGGATGTTTTAAAAACAGGCATTTGTTATAAGACCAAAATATTTCTCACACATTTATTTCATATATTTTGTACTACACAAGTGTTAAATTTTATTTGCAGTATCTTAGAATGAAAAATACTTTGTATCTACATAAACACATACAAAGGCAATAAGAAGAAAAAAAAAAAAAACCTAACAGCTAGAGCTAAGCTTTCCAACTATAAGATCAAAATGGAAACTATATTTCTTATGATCTGGCTAAAAGAAGTTATCAGAGGACAAAAAATTTATCTCACCTTCCTCTAAGACCATACGCTCAACAAAGAATACATAAGAACCAAGAGCAGGGAGCCCAGCAAGTGGAAAACAAAATGAGGATAAAGAAGCTACCCAAACAACTGTCCAGAGAGTTCCCCTTGGAGCTGAGTTGTGAGAGGCAGTGTTCAGTTTCCCAGAGGAGACAGAATGGTAGCAGCTCCCAGAGAATCCTGAAAGTCCAGACATGGAAGACTGACTACAGAGCTAAGGAGCCTACCCCAAACTGCCCTTTGGTGGAGATATTGAATGACAGGGATAGTTATATTGGAATGCTCAAAAATGAAAAATAAACATGAATTGTGTCAAGGAGAAAATATTTATACAAAGGACTTTTAACAGGAACAATATTTTAAATGATCATTTTATTATAAATATATGAATATTTTAAAATCTACTATCTTCAAAAATCTAGTCACTGTTTTATTACAATAGAAAATTTATATTTGCAGTCAAAATTATCATGAGCTGTTCTATTGGAGCTTTTTTCTGTAAACTTAAATCATTATTACTTAAAATGCATCTCCTGATTCTGAAAGTGGTCTCTGATATTAAATTTTACAGAATAGATAATTCTCCAAAAGATTGCAAAAGAAGGAAGTAGTCTTTCACACATCCTCTATTTTGGGGGTCCCTATTTCTCTACCAGTGTTGTAGTTTGTTTGCTTTTATTCTAGAAGTGGAAAATATTATCTCCTTTGTAAACTGTAGTTAAAATAAGTCAATTGCTTTGATTGTGAGAATATGAATTTAAATCTAGCCTCAACATTTAACAGCGTGTCAGTCATTTATTCATTGCCAGGATATAATACTCAACACCCACGACTTCAGAGAGAAAATGTTTACTTTAGCTCACGGTTTCAGAAGGTTTCAGGCCCTTTCTGGGCAGCCAGCAATAATGGAAAGCTCTGGCCAGAGCCTACTTGAAGAAAAGCTGTTTATCACATAGCAGACAGCAAACAGTGAGTTAAAGAAAGAGAGGAGTTAGCATTTATCCTTCCAGGTCACGCCTCGGTGATCTGCCCCTCCTAGATCAAGCTCTCTGATTCATCCCTTCTAACAAAGCCCCACCTCTCAGCAACAGATGCAATACTTAGATAACCCACAGTGTCCAAATACATGAGGCTTTTGGGGCACCCAAACTATAATGACACGTTGTTATGTGACTTCAGTTATATTATTATTCTTTTCTGCAGCTCACATTCTTCAATTAAAAAACAAAATACAACTATATCATACAAGCACTAAATACCACATATACTTCTCATTACTTCCAGCATTTGTTTATATAACCCAAAGTCACTGCCCAAATATTGTTCACTGCTATGCTTATCATTAAGTCTTGCAATGAAAAATTCAATATATTATCAATTAAATGAAGAAAAATGAAGGTGCTTTGGAGATCAATGATTAGCATTTTAGAAATATTAGCTGTTATTCTTAATATTTTAAATGTTTCAATGATGGTGGAAAATGATCAAGGATTATATTTGATTATTGTTCTTAATATAATTTTGCAAAATTTTGTTTCATATATAGATAAATTCATCACATTTTATTGCTCGTTTCTTTAAACGTGAGAAAGAATTTAAAGTAAATCTTTATAGGTCAGATGTCAGAGTTCTTCCTTCTGTATCAATATAACATTTTCATTTTTTACATTGCATTTTTCATCAGAATTTGGGCACAATTTATCAGTAGAAAGGAGTGTTTGGCATAGTATAGTTGGAAAGAGTCAGAATTAGCATCAGACAAACTGGTGTCAAAAACTCCATTTCAGCCAACACTATGAGCTGGATTTTTTTCTATCTTTTTGTAAACTTGAAAGTATCACTCCGGATGAGACTGACAGCTATTTTTTTGGACAGCTCTCTAATAGGAGAAAGCGCCTGTCACATGGTGTGCTCTCAATACCTGATGCTATTATTTTTTAGGTTCCTAAATGGATCATATGTAAATATCTAGGCAAACATCATGCATCTTATTTAAATGAAGGCTATTTGCTTCCATTGTTTACATTAATTATCTAGTTACAATAAAGTACAGTAATGTTAGTAGCAGGAGACAATGTTACACCACAAATTTCTTCCTCACTTAGTCCTTTCTTCCTTATGTGCAAAACTGATTTGACCTTTTGGTAATCCAGAGTATGTCTCTCACCATACCTGCAGTCAAAAATTTAGCCTTGGAAAGCCCAAAGAGAAAAAGGGAAGAGGAGAATCATGCAGTCACAATGACCAAATAAAATAAAAAAGGGAAAATACATTAATTGATTATTATATATGAATAGTTATAAGTCATTTGTAAGTACTGTTACCTGTCAGCCCCCCTACACACATATAAATATGTATTTCATCACCACAAATATTCTGTTTCTGTCTAATTTATCTTCAGTAATTTCTACATAATAAATCATTGTAATCTAATTGCTATCACTTTATTTGCAATGCTAGATATTATACTCTGATATTCACACATTCTAGGCAAGGGCTCTTTCACTGATTACACCCCCATTCCCTCTAAGTGGTAACATAAAGGGTAAGAACAATGACCAAAGTGGACTGATACAATAATTAACATATCAAGTTTAACTCTTCAATTGCAATTTATCCTTAAGACTACACGTTTTAAGGAATAATAAAAAAGTAAAATATCTGACAAATATTCGTGAAATATTTAATATATCCCTCTTCTGTCATGCAAAACACAAAGACTTGGATTTGAATCTTTTACTAATCTTATCAAAAACATTTTTGTGCTCTTAAAAATGACCAAAGAATATGCATTATAAAATATTACTAATTTAAAAGGATATCTAGGCTTTCTTGACCAAAGCTAGAAGATATTCCTTTCTTTGTTTCTTTAGTTATTTATTTTACTGCTTTTCTAGTCATTATTAAATATTTCAGCTCATGATTATCTTACATTATGGCATTTTGATTATTTTGTAAACCTAATGTTTCTTTCTTTTGTGCAAAAACATGAACTTTTCTCATGTCCAAGAGATCCATGTTGTGCTCATTCAGAAGCATTCTAGGTACACCTCAGTGATGTTGTAATGGATTCCACTGGACTTCACAACTATGCTTAGACAAGTGAGTCAAGTTGGCCAACACTTAAGCTACAAGGAATAAACTAGTACCTTAACATCTTCACGCCTTCTTCACTCCCCCACAACATCTCTGAGCTTCAGTTTCTTTATGGGAAACAATGAGGACTTTCTGTCAATGTGGGCTCATGGTTCCAATTATATCAGTCCATAGTTATCTGTCCACTACTGTGGGCCTGGAGCAAGCCAGACACATTATGGCAAAGAGGGTAGTGGTGGTGTTTTATCCACTACATGATGGAAAACAGAGGGAAAAGGAAAGAGCCAAGGAAGAATATTGGGGGACCAGATATTGTCCTCCTGATTATGTCCCCATGATCCAATTTCCTTAGGTAGGCCCCAGGTTATAAGGTCACTCAGCCATGTACGAAGCAAGAAACTAATCAATTCATGAGGTGACCCCCTACACAAGCTAATCACTTTCCAAAACTCCCCAGGGTCTTTGAGAGGCATTTAAATCCAAGCAATATCACCCAATATCACAACTGTAAGTAGATGTTGTACTCCAGATATATGCCAGACAGGATAGATCTTCGGAAACAACTGAAATAACCAAGAATGCTAACAGCTCACAATATTAAAATTTGTTTCTTCTTCATTCTACACACCTATTGCCAGTGAGCAAAGCTCTCCTTTATTATGAGGATATAGAATGACAACACAGTGTACAAACTTACACAAAAGATAATGGCTTTGTGTTTTCCTCTTTTGGGGAAACAAATGTGTGGTACCTCCCTCAACTAAAACGTTACAAGTAGGTGTGAGGTGATGTATTATGTTTTAACCTAGAGACTTTTATTCACATAGCTTTGGCAAAAAGAAATCATATAAATACGCATCACTTAAAAGATGTGGAAAATTCTTCCTTATGTGTCGAAGTGGCAGTCTATAAGTATTTGGTACAAAGTACTAATGATCACCTGAAAAACAGTTTAATGACAATCCATAATATTTACAAACGATCTCGGCTATAGTAAAAGATTCCCAGTAATGTGTTGTCCATCAGTGCATGCCACTGGGACAAAATACCATAAACTGTGGGGCTTTCATAAAACACAAATTTATTTTCCACATTTTTTCAGGCTGAGAATCCAAGGTAATGGCATATTTGGTGTCCAGTGAGGGCATGCTTTCTGGGTCATGGACGATCCCTTTGAGATATGTCCTAAATAGTTTCAGGAGTGAATAAACCCACTCATGGTTTTGATCTAACAACTTCATCTTGACACTACCTTACAATAGCATTACCTTGTGACTTAGGATTTCAGTATATTAATTTAGAGGCACAAATATTTTGACTATGACATTCATGGGAATGCATTGCATTCAAAATTTGCTTTTCTAAACTACAAATTTCAGGATAAGAAAGATTTTTGTATGTAAACAATGACAAAATTTCAGAATGTGAAACCCTACCATACAGCATATATGTGGGAAGGGTATTTTCTTATTTTAGTTCTCTTTGTAAATCATTTCACCACAATATTTTATTCTTTACAATTACAACTTTTCAAAAAAAAAAAAACAAGGATTTGATGTCTTTTTGCAACACTTGCCCTGAGATGAGTGATCCTAACATCTATATCAAATGTTTACTCAGGAAGTTAGTTTATGTTCTTGATTTATTTCATTTGTCTTTACTTCTCTACTAGCTTAACTATTGGTCCTCAGGGTCACCTCAGGAGTGTAATGAAGAGCTTTTCAAACAGGTATGAATCCCTTCCCTCCCCATCAAACCCTCGTTGTACGACACTGTTGTACAATCATCATAGCGAGACTCATTAGCCTTTGTCTCTTTCCTTCTATCTCTCCCTACACTTTTTGGGTTCCCTTACTTCAATTTCTGTCATTAGGGTGTTTTCTCTCCTATTAAATTTTTGTCAGAAAGATTTTACTAAACATGCCACTCATTATTCAAACTGAAATCAATCACATTTAGGAGTTCTTCCCTCCCATTCCCATATCAAAAAAACATTTCTGAGAAAAATTACAAAATGGATTGAACAGATAAGTCTGCTTCAAAAATGGGCTGACAAGCCAGTCTAGTTTAGTCTAGTAAGCACATCTCATTTAAGTTAGTTTATGAAGAACTGAATGTATTATCATGAATTTGTTTTTATCTAATTATATATCAGATGCCTCTTTCATATTATTTTATAAATATTTTCTAATAATTTAGACACTAAATTTCTATCTATAAATGTGACAGCTTTATCTGCAAATGCTTATCGTTCTACTTTTATCTTTAAATAATGATTTTTTGGGTTGGAGAACTTTTAAACTTTTTTATAGCTTACAGATTATATTTGAAATCTAGTTCAAATTTGCATTTTTGCATATATCTGTCAATACAACCTCTCCCAGTATTGTACTGAAATATGCATGGAGACTCAGAAAGACATGAAAATTCATATCATTGACAAACACTGTGTCTGGCACATAATATAGTACCAAAATCTTAAAGACAGATGGATGGGAAATGGAAAGAAATTGCCAAAAGAACAAACAATAACAAGCAATAATCGCACATGTTAAAAACATACCACATTTGAGCTTATCATACATTTGACTTCATTCAATTTAAACTTGTTTAAGATCATAACTTTCAGCAAAGATTATAATTTATATTGGTCCAAATGTTTATGCCAACCAAAGACTTGTATTAATGTTACTGTGCATTCAAATGGCAGCCTTATAATAGGCACATACTGTTTATTAATACCCCCAAATTTTAATATTAACTTAACAAAACAACTTAATAATAATCTGAAAAAAGTATAAGTGTTGACACCAAATTCATATATTATGTAGACATGGAACAGACAATAAAATAAATTTAAGTTTTTTAAAAGTCAAAAGTTGGCTGACATGATTATTTCCCAGCAAGCAATAAAAGGTTTTTGGAAATGAATTTTTGTTGTTATTATTATTTCCTTTCCATATTCTATGTTCAAAGTCATCCTCTTCCAAAAATATAAGTAAGTTTTTTTAAGAGGAATGTATTTTCCCAGGATATGGTTTTGTCCCATAGTGAACATTTTCTATCATTTCTTTTCCAAATGGTATATATTTTTTTATTTTTCTCTGGTATATCACATCAGAGACAAGACAATGTTGTCTGGGGGTATAACCTTTTCTTTTAAACGATAACTCTTCAATAGCTATTTAAAAATGGGACCCAAAGCACCTTTTATGTTGGAGTAGCAAGAAGTCAGTGAAAAAAAGAACTTCAACTTTGTTTACACAGTAGAATTTGTAAGTCCTTAGAGTTTAATGTAGAAGATGACACATAGTCTTTCTTCTTGCTGGTGACACTTCTGGTTTATATATATTTTTTGCAACTAGAGTCAACAAGCCAATGTAACATTTTTTCATCTTCAAGTCACATCATTTACCAAAAACAAGAAACAAGCCTCTCAAATTATATTTACACTGAGGCCACAGGACATGTGTAATTTAACTATCAAAGTATGGTTCACTAAAGTGCTCCAACTATTGCCAACAGAGCCCAGGTAAAATTTGTCTTGACTAGTTTTAGACAGCCAAAGCAGTGCTAAAAACAGCAATCATCAGTTACCCACAGCTTTAGATACAGACATCATCAGGCAAGTGACTTCTGAGGGCCAAGGTCTTGCTTTTCAGTTCTGAAAAGGCTAGGCTCTGCCAGAAGCTTAAAAGTCTGAGTTGAAAAACATTCTGTTCAAAAGAGAGGCACATTTTAAACTCTTTGAGGACTTCTGTGGATCTGATTTAATTACAGAAATTCAATATCTCTACATGAATTTAAGCTTGGTATCATTTCTTTTTAATTTACATTATGATAAACCATATAAATTTGCTGAGAGTTGACCTCATATTTTTACTTATACTAACAGTGATTTATGTGGCTTAACCTAAAGCTGTATTTCACAACAAATCCTAGGGCTACCTTCTTCTTTTTCAAAGGGGAAAATGCATTCAGAGAGATCCAGTGCCTTGTGCATGGGTCCATGCTGGTAAGGAAGTAGAATGATTATTCACCACCTTCTTTCTAGTCATACTGCAACATTTAAAAAAATTTTCATGTAGTCCATGAACTTTCTTTCCCTCAGGTCTCTCAACTTGCTATTTATTATGTATGGAAATCTTCCTTTGACCCAATTTGCTGATTCATGTTTATCCTTTAGATTGTACATTACTAGGCCCTACGAAAAAGGAGCTTTCTGGAACCCTCCCAAAAAAAATGCCAAATTCCCAATGTTATCCTCACTATTTAATGTTCTTCCCATCACTTCAATACTTAAAGTTGTATCATGAGTTGTAATTATTGGTTTGTTACCTGCCTTTAAGTGAGAATGCTGTAGAGCTTGATACCAAGGATCGTTGCTACTGGATCATGACATAGCAATCAAAAAATATAAGACATTTAGGCATTTGGTATACTCATTTAACACAAAACAATTCTTAGTATCCAGAAGGATTCACATTGTAATCTGCATTCCTGTAGAGTAGAATACTACTAAGTCGGTTGCATTATATCAATGTATTACATTTTCTGCAAAATTACACTAATTAAATAATAAAGGATTTGCCATTAATTATCAATAAGAAACTATAATATTTACACAAACATTTAAACATTTAGAGAAATATTAGTACAATATTATTACACTTTGATCTTTATTATTATCCCTTTAATTTTCTTTTTGGCGATGGCCTCACCCTGGTGTCCATGGTGGTCCTAAATTCACTTTGCAGCCCTGGATGGTCTCAAAGTCATGGACATCCTCTTACCTCAGGTGCCAAGAGCTGGGACTATAGGCATTCCCTACCACACCCAGATAATTTTTATGTGGTGCAGTGAACCGATGGCCTTGTGCATGCTATGCAAGCATCCTAAACTCTGAATTATACTTTGCTCCACCACCGGCATCAAAACTCAAAGTTAAAACTACTATTTTTTTTCTTCTCTACTTCTACTTAATTTTCATTTTGTTATTTAAAATACTCAACAAGTTACAATACATTAGTCTTAGGATGAATTAGCTCTACTCTCAAATCACATGTGCATATTTTTAACTTTTTTGTAGAAAGAGAAATACAGACATGCTTAGTTGACACAATTGTATACTATAAATTTGTATTTTATTATACAGTCTTCTTTAATGTTATATCAGCTGGATCTTCTCTAACTTTAAACAATTTAGAGTAGATAGCTTAATTAGTAACACACAGAAAACCATCCAGCAGAGGAGTTAATTACCTGATTGTTGAATGAAATAACAACCATTTTCCCCACAGTGAAAGCTCCACCACTGTAATTAAGTTTTGTCATACTTTAGTCAGAAGTAATATTAAAATAGAACACCAGCCAATGCCATCCCCTATATTTTTTTCTATTTATAGTACCAAGCTAAATTACTACCTTCATTTTTGAGCTAATACATCAATAACAGGCCACCGACGGCCCTTGTGGTGTTCAATTACATTTGCTCTGTGGATAGGATATTAATGTAAAAATAGAACACAGAAAGAGTACTTTTTGACTCATCATTAAGCAGGCTGATAATAAACAATTATTTAGGGAACAAAATAAGATTTTAGTGACTGATTATGCAGTTTTAATTTTACATTATTCTGTCTAGAGTTCTTTACATGTGTATTTCAAATAAAACCCATAATACGTTGACTGATATTCCTAAATAAAAGTTGAGCTACAGAAAATCATAGTTGCTGATATTGTCAATAAATATATTATTTATTGTTCTAGTCCCAAAATTGTATGTTCTTAAAAGCTGGTCTCTCTCATAATAAAAATAATAATACAAAATAGTTTCACATTTGTGAAACCAATTAGTTTAAAAAATGTAAAAGAACCGTGCTGTACAAATCACCCAAGTCTGTTATTTGTGAGTATAAAATTAAAAAATAATCATGAAGCAACTTTCCTTTTGTGATGGCCTCCCTGATTTTAAAATAGGTCATCTGTCAAGAGAAGATGGATGGTTTTCTACTCATCATTACACAGTGTCCAGCACAAGAATCAGTTATTTTTTTGCAATGTAACTGTTACCCTAATGGCATTTTGACTTCTAATGTTTTTTTTAAAAGGTGAATTGAACATAGAAAGAGACCTATGCTTTTCTTTCACATTGTAGAAGGAAATGTACATAATTTTCTCAAGAATTTATTGTGATAACTTAGAAGAAATGAGTCAAAAAAAACCTAGTAACTTTCTGAGTAGCATGCAGAAAAATTACTACCCATCTACACATTAAAAGCTCACTTACATATAACTCAAATATACATATACCTACAAAAAGATACACACACGTAAAAGGGGTAGTCAGAATTCATGGTTGATGTTTATGTTATGTAATAATGTTACAATGAAGAAAATACTGCCATTAATCACTCACAAAAAACTCCCCCTAAGGTTAAACACACTCGGTTACATTTCTTGTTGCTTCTGAAGCAGTTTAATGATCATCTCTACAGATTGTCATAGAAAATAGAGTTAATGCTGCTGCAGATCACCATCCAAACATCAGCTTGCAGAAAGGGTCTAGGTGCTTCTTTATTTACTAAATTTGGTATCCTTAAACTTTTGTTTCTCCTCCTGAAGTCAAATTGGCCAACACAGGTAATGCTTTAAATCAATTGAGGACACTGAGAGGGGGAAGACTTCGGAATTGTTTCAGAAAGCCACAGGAATGATGAGGAAAAGGATATTTGAAATAAGAGAAGTTATTTTGAGAAGAATTGATGGCATGGTCTCAATTACTATAATCTTTTTCTTCACATTTAAATATTCATGGTATGTTTTAATTATACCTTGTATAAAATGTGATTGTAAACTAAAAAGGCCAGGTTTATTTTCAAAGAGTTTACCTATGCTGTTGAAATGAGAAAAATTCTGAAGTAATATAAACTTAAGTACAAAAGCTGGAGAACAGAGAGGATGAGGGGATAAGGGATGATGATCACTTAACACCTATAGAAAAAAACAGCAAAACCTACTCCAAAGTCTTGAAGATACTTTGACTCTGTGGCTTAACCTCAGGCAGCCAGGCCCCTAGGCGCCCCCGTATCCTGCCTGAAGTCTCACCCAATCCAAAACACCAAGTGCTTCTCCTCCTCTTGTGCCAAAGGTGTACTGCACCATGCAATCATCTTGCACGTCTTATCTACAGCCGTCTTGAGTTCAAAGTAAACAATGTTTTCCTCCTTAAAATTTCTGTGGTAAAAATGCTCTTAACTTAGATAGGTCTAGAGGATAAATTCCCAACTGCTCTCAGGTGTCATTGCTAGTAGATGCAAAAACTTATTCCAGATCTAGATTTGTTTGTTTTCTTTGTCCTTTTTCTATAGTTTAACAAATACCTTTATTTCAAAGATCCTTCAGTCTAAAGAGTCAGCGTTTCGCGTTGTGGAATCACATATACTCACATAGAATACATCTCCAATTAGAAAAGATACTAACCCAAGACTTCTACTTACAGCATTAAGCCAAAGAGATTGGACTGATTATCTCTTTTGAATTGCTTCATTTATATAATTCTCAAGGGAGCATTGGTCATTATAAACCATTCTGGAAATTTGGATTTTATAAGACATGTATTCAGATATAGCACTCATCAGTAACTTCATTGCTCTGTTAATTCCTGCTCCTAAAACAAACAAAGAAACTTAGATTGATGAATTTATAAAGAATACAGACTTATCCTCCATGCTCTGGATGCTGTGACATCCAAGACTGACACATGGGCATCATTACTGTGAGGTGAGGGTTGTTGTGTCCCAGACTGTGACTCCTGCTATGTCCTTGCAACGTGGAAATTAAAAAAAAAAAAAATGGAAAGGGCAAGCAGGTTTTCCTTGTGCCTGTGGTACAGGACCATTAATCTATTCATGAAAACAAAGTCCTGGTGCACATTACCTTCCGAAAAGGGCTCAGCTATTAATGGCAACCCTGGGGTTGTATTCAATTATATGAATTTTGGAGAGAAAATTACATTCAAACCATGATAACAACTATATCAAAATAAGAGTAGAACTCTTTATTCTTTGAATAATAGTGATTCTTTAAGCTTTCTTCTCATATTCAAGACAAAATTTCATTTTTCCTTTAAATAATCTTTTAACTTATTTACTTGTGGATTATAATTTACTTTTTGTTGTTTAATTTGGAATCAGCCCAATGAACAGCAGATGTTTGTGCATAAGTGATATTCGTTTACAGTTTACTTTAGATAGTTTCTTCAAAGATAAATGAACTGGAGATCAAAAAAGTAAATCTTCTATATTATCTTTTCTAAATATGTGTTCAATAGAAATGTATAGAGTCTGGGAGTTTAAGTTGCTAAAAGAAAATTGCTTATCATGCACAAGGCCATGAGTTCAATCCCTTGAGCTGCAAATAAAGAAAAAACTTTCATGTTGCCATTATCATAGACTGAAAGTGTCCAAAAATAGCATTTGAGAATCAGATAAATTAAAGTGTGAAAACTGGAACCAAACAATAATTAAAAATATTTTGATAGTAATTAATTTGGTGATTATTTCATGTGTATTTGAATATTTTTAATGTTTCAAGTTATATGAGCATTTAATTTTTTTATAAAATTTCAGTAAAGGGATTGTAGAAATAGCACTGTATTTAGAGTGCTTTCCTAGCAACTGCATGGCCTTGAGTTCACTTCCCCAGCACTACATAAGCTGGGTGTTGTGGTGCACACCTCTAATTCCAAGCTTTGGGAGGCCGAGACAGGAGGAGTGAATAAAAATATGATGAAGTATTTCTATTATAAAAATTTTAATTTATTAGTTTATATACTTAGCCAGTACACATAAATTATTCAATGTTTAGATTGAAAACTTTTTCAACAAGCTAAAAAATGATATTCTAAAATGATTATGAATATAAATTCAAAAGGGATTTAATGTTTTTAATGACTGATTAAATTTAACAACTATTAGTTACTGGATTGCACTTTTGTTCCTCAGTACAGTCAGACTAATAAATTGATGCCAAAGGTAACTAATTTATTAAATGCCAACATTATGATGTGTTGTGATAAATACTGTTTTAAACAAAGTTTGTAGGTGTTATTTAAACAAATAACAAAGAAAAAGAGGAAACTTACTCTGATTCAACACCTAATGTGCAATACAGTCTCATACAGTCTAATTCAGACAATCCTAACTATCCCTTTACTACAAAGATGATAAGAATCATATCTCACGTATATTCACTTCTTCTGATGATTATTTAGAACTTATTTTAGAGATAGTATTTTTATGAACTTCAGTGAAACCTTTGGATTTAAAGCCCATGAAGTATTTATAAAGTATTCGTCATTTTTATATGCTACATGTCTTAGTTATTCCTACTTGGGAACAATTCCTACTTAATAATTACTAATATTACAAACCACTATTTTCCTAACAGAAACATGGAATGCTCTTCTTAATTTATTGATTCCTTGAGGGAGGAATTTTGGTAATTGAAATATTTAACAGAGGCTTTTCTGTGATAAAGATACAGGAATTCCCATGATGATCAACTAAGGAATCTTTTGTGAGACCTATGGGGAGGTCCCACGAAGCTCATAGCTGGGATCTTCCCGTGTGCCCTTGGGCATTGTGAGTGTCAGCACTTTCACTTTAACCTTATCTAAGGGAAACATTCATTCTTACAACCTGTGATGAAGGTATTTTTTATAATCAATTTACATTTTAATATTAGTTCAAATTTCCAAAGCAATAAACTTCTTTGCTGTCATCTATGAATCAATACAGCAAAAAATTATTTTTCCCAGATTTCATTCTAATTCCATCCAAAAATATTAAGCAATTTTTTTCCTCAGTACGTGTCCTTACACACTTCTTCCTGCTCTCACAAAGATTTAAAACACATGTAATCTTATCTTTGGTTTGCCACAAAAAAATTTAAAAACTCATCTTTAGCTTTTCTTAGCATAATTGTTAATTATTGTTTTTTCTCAAAAACATCCAGTTTTGAATGATTATTTACATAATCAATCAGTTTACATGGAATTTCCATGTTTAATTTTAATTAACTGTATGTACTAGCATTAATGTCAGACATTTGGTAAGCATAATGGCAGGCATTATTTCGTTCTTCATATCTCAGCACCTATTAAATAGTTAATAAGACAGCTCTAAAGATTGTGGTTTAGTTATGGAGAGGGTTAAGAGTTGGATAGACAAAATATTTGTTATTAGAAACATTTTGTTCAGCCTGGGTTACAGAGCAAAACCCTGTCTCAAAATAAATAAATAAATAAATAAAAAACAAGCAAGTAAATAAATACAAACATACATTTAATTATTTTTGAAGGGTACAATTCTGTCATGTTTTATTTTCCTAAAATGAATAAATGGATTCTGCTCTTTCACTTATAGTTAACAAATATCTCAAGGTTTTTTTTTTTTATCTGAAATTGGATCTAGAGAGAAATCCACTTACTCTTCTATTTCAGAATCCAATCTTAAACTTACTACCTGTACATTCAGAAAAGTTAAATAATCTATTGACAGTCACTAGCTTACTTCTTGTCATTTTCTAGCTTGGCTTTCTAGGAGGGAATACCAGTATAGCAAGACAGATAGAAACTAATTAGTTACTTTGACAATTTGTTGTGGTTTTTATCTGGAGTGTCCCCCAGAAGACTCATGTACTTGTGAGTACTGTGTAATGTGGGGAAGCGGGGCTTAGCTAGTAGGGACAGTTGACTGGGGCTGGACCTAGAGGGTGTGTGCTGGTTCCGTCTTTCTACCCACCCTTGGCCTTCTGCCATGTGTGAGGGTCTCTGTCTCTGGACATCCGGCTCCAGCGACAGCCCCACTTCATGATTCCACCATTCCCCAGCACCTCACTCATGAATGGATTGAAGCCTTCTGAAACTAGGAGCTGAAATAATTGTACCCTCCCTTAAATTGTGAATTTCCCTTATTCTGTCACAGCAGCAAGACAGTAACTACAAAACTATTACAAAGCAGAACATGACTGCCTAACTTTTGTCATCTAAAAAAAGTTATGGATCTTTTTTGTAATTTTTTCTATAGAAGGATATAGGCATTTTCAACTGAGTAGACAACCTTAAAAGCATGAGCGAGGAGGGTGGAGGGACAGCTCAGAGGTTAAAGTGCGTGCCTAGCAAGCACTAAACACCAGTTCAATTCCCCAGCACCCCATAAGCCGGATGTAATGCCACTTGCCTGTAATCCTAGCACCGGGAGCTGGGGCAGAAAAATTGTCATGAGTTCAAGGTCAGTCTGGGCTACATAGTGAGCTCAGAAGCAGCCTGGACTACAGAGAGAGAGAGAGAGAGAGAGAGAGAGAGAGAGAGAGAGAGAGAGAGAGAGAACCCACTTTCTTAGCAGCCTTTTTAGCAAGGCTTTCATTCAATTTGATTCAATTACACAGAAGGTAAGTTTTTAATATGGGTTTAATTCATTCATTTCCTCGACCATCCCTTGTTTCTCAGTTGCTAATCTTCGTCAGATCTTTTTAAGGAGGATTGGAGTTATCCACTCTTTCAGAAATAAAATAATATTGTGATTGAACAATTGTTCCTTCAAATGCTTACATGTTTAGTTTTCTTAGTGATTTATTCTCCAGTTATTATCATGTATACACATGAAAGTAATAAATAAAATAAAAGGGTACTCCAATGGCACATATTGTTAAAGTAAGAACACTTTTTCTGTTAAAAATATAGAATGAGAGAGATAATCAGAGGCTTATGTGCAAAAATCTCATTTTATTTTGAGTAGGGTATATTTATTTAGTAATTCTTTAGGTTTACTGTCAGTGTTGTTAAGCAAATAAGCCATTTTATTGAAGAAGAAATAGCAGATCTACCGGAAGTTCATATTCTTCAGAGAAAATGAAATAAAATGAAAAAGAAAACTGGGAGAACAAGTATCAGTACTTCAAAACCAGAGGAAAAAACGAGTGAATGAAGGATTCTCATGAGAGTTTTCAATGGGCTTGAAAGTTCATGAAATTTAGACACTCTTGGAGCCATATTCTAATTTTTAAGGAGACTTTCCTTTTGCAGACAAAATGAGATTAAACTTTTATCAAAATCCTTGAATTTTACCTGTGATTTTTGAATATTTGCTATGTGTGCTCAGTAAACATTCAACAAAGTTCATGACAGCATTAAATATACATATTTATTAAATATGTATTAATCAAGATATTTTAGATTGTAATCGCTTTCTAGGTAGTGTGTATATTCTAATTAACTTTAGTAGAAAAATGGTAGTAAGGATACCAGAGAACAACGAAAACAAAGATTTTAAATCTCTCCTTTTATTTACATTTCCTTTTTGATATGATTTTTAATAATATGTAAAAATAATTTTTATTTGAGTGGGAAGCACAAAAACTAAAGGAACTTTTTAAAAAAGAATGTATTGAATACTGACAAATGGTCTGGTATGTGCTAATATGTAATTAATATTGTCTCATTTAGTCCTATAATCATTCTATGAAAGATGAGCAATGATAATTTCCGACTTAGTGATAGGAAATTTGCAATTGGATCCAAGGTGATGTAGTAGCTCAACTGTTAAGTCAAGATCCAGTTAGGCTTGTTCTAGACTGAAATTTAGAAATAGGTAATCCAGCATATGCCATGTAATGCATCCCAACTATGAAAACACCAAAGTGCTCAAGCCCTAATCAGTCAACCAACCGAATTTTTCTCATATATCATCATGATTTTCCAGTACTATAACATCTGAGGATATGTTATTTTTCATTCCTTTTAATTATCTTGGAAATCTAGACATTTGCCAAAAATCAGTAAGTACAGAGAAGACTCACATTTTTGTTTCCAGTACTGGAAATGCATTGTTTTATTGAAAGGCCTGTGCACTGAGCTACACTTTCACCCCTTCCTTTCACTTTTTACTTTGAGACAGTGTTGCCAAGTTACTAAATTGTCCAGCTTGAGCTTGCACTTGTAATTTTGTCCCAGTTTCCCATAATGCTGAGATTGCACGTGTGTCACAAGGCTTAGAGAGCACTCACTTTTTTTCCTTACTTTTAGTACCCTTTTTTGAAACATTTAAATGTTTATCCCTAAACACACTCTTATGCACACACACACACACACACACACACACACACACACACACACACAGACACACACAGCCCAGTGTCTGTCAATCTCTCTACTCTTACTGTTGTCACGGAGAGAAATGTTTTGTGATAGCTATAGCCTGTTCTCTCGTCAATCATTGAGGTTGCCTAACTATATAACATCAGTTACTCTCACTTTGATTCAGAGATGTGATCGTGATCCAGGCCTCATGCACACTTAGGCCAGATGTCACTTTGGTAATTCTCTTTATGTTGTTACTGGATATTCCCTAAGTGTCAATTTAACATTACTTTTTGGGCAAGAGTCCCAATAATTATTTTTACTTTAACAGTTTTAAATAATTCTTGCAGTCATTATATGCCCTACATTTAAAAGAATAACATTACAGAAACAAAATGCCTACAGATTTTTTGCTAGGTGTTCACATTTTCTATGTATCAATCAATAGAAAAAGTGCTGAAGTTTGAATCTCCTCTGAAGCTCAAGTTGAAACTTAGCTGCCGTTAACCAGCTTTAAGAAATAGGACCTTTAAGAAGTCATAAGACCGGGAGGGTTCTGTCTGTATTTATGGGTCAATGCTTTATCACAGGAATGGGGGAGTCAGTTGCTATTATAATAATTTTGTTTTCACTTTCATCTGTCCTGGGCAATATTTGTTTTGCCCTTTGTTATGTTATGATATCTCACGGAGATACCTGCCAAGGACAAGTATCCAGCACTTGGACTTTTCAGACTCTGAAACTAAAAAAAATACATTTTTTTCCAGTTTATAAATCATGCACTCGCAAGTATTTTGTTATAGCAACACAGAAAGAGCTAAGACAAAGAACAAAACCAAGCAATATCAAAACAAGTCAGAGAGGTTAATGCACACATATGTATATGTACATGAAGGTGCACTATTACACATAACACCAAAGGTAGACATTGGCGATTATAATCCTATTTAGGGGTTGATTGTAGATGAGTAAGTTATAGGATAAATTTTTAAAGAATACAGTGAAAGAAATATATCAAATTTAAATATTTTAGGTTTGATTGCTGACTCCAGCTCTTATTGATGAGCTTTAATTCTTTTTAAAAATGGAGATAATTACAGAAAATACTTTTCTAGTCCATTTTGTGTCATATAGAAAGGTATTATACATACTAACTAAAAGTAATAAACTATATGTATGCAAAGGGAAATGTTTTGTCATTGAAGCACCACAACTCTAACATATTCTTTGTAAATTTACTTTTTCTCAGTGAGTGTTTTTTTTTTTCTATACAATAATATTGCAGAATTGAAAATACCTGATACTGTGTGAAATCGTATTTGTGTTCGTGTCCTAAAGGAAAGTCATTCTTGTCCTTCTTTAGAACTTGGGATTTTTGCTCTCAAAATTAGAGACATTTTGTTCTTTATACAATATGAAAGTTTGCTTTTTATACAATCTGAAAGTTACTTAGGCTACACCATAATTGTAATACCCAGACCAATGGTGGATCCTCTTGAGTAGGTGGAATAGGAAATACTTGTTTCTCAAAATGACCTGACTTTGAGCACAATCAGAACGTGCATTTTCAGAGATGGACGATGAGCATCCATACAATGGAGGTAGTGAGCCATGCCTTTATAGCCTAAAATGTCAAAGTATTCCATTATAGTTAAGAAGATTAATACAAAAGAAGGTCATGTGCCAACATTCTGGTTTATGAGAATATATGATCCGTATTAATCTAAATAATTGAAATTTTGGTACCTTGCAAAGTTCTCATGCTATGAGGGAATATCATTAACACATTGAATATTGATAGGATATTTCAAAACCAAGTCCTCTTAAAATTTTAATTATTATATATAGAGCTATTACTTAACTTCTCCAGGTTAAAAGAGATAAATAAGAGACATATTCTTTGATCTTTTGTGGCAGTTCAAGAGCTGAAATATCTAAACTGTCAAAAAGATTGAAAATATAAAATCCTTACATAAAAACTCTTATGTTAATAATTGACACTAATTTTAACAGCATAAATGTATATTCTTTCCTCGATTTTATTGTATGTGCAACTATCCTGGCAGATAAAATAGAATGGTTTGATTCTAAACTTCATATTTTTCACCAGGACCTACGAAAGTAGAGAGCCTGACACGGTAATGGGCATTCCACTAGAATTACATGATCATGGAAATAGTCCTTAGGATAAATGGCTACTAAGGTGAGACAGGTGATATTAAAGTTGAGTGTCAAAACTGCTCAGCACTAGAATTGTGTAAGCCAGTTAAAGAATAAATTCCACCAGATATTAACTTTTCAAAGTAGCAGTTGATTAGTTTAATGAAAATACTGTGTCTTATATTTTGTGCTGCTTTGGAGATGTGCACATTATAAAAATATAAGACTGAAGTAAAGATTAAAGATTGGAAATGGACAGTGTTTAAAGGATGCATTCATGCAATAAAACCATCCAAATAATTTTCACCTTCTAAAATTTAGTTCAGAAGCAAAATTATAATGCCAGTATGTCATGATTTCCTATAATCTCAACACCTTTTTAGAATTTATTTTCAGAACTATTAACACCTAAATATTTTATTTTACAAAAATGTACAATATGAACAAAATCAAAATGAATATCGTCAATTAACTCTGTTTTACAGCAACAGTGAAAATATTGCATTTTGCTTCTAACATCACAAGAAAGTGTTTTATTTTTCATTACAGTTCAATTATATCAAAGTAGTACTGCTTAGTAAAATTATAAAAAGCACTGACCTTGGAATTCTAAAAATTACTGACTTTTGTGACTGCATTGCCTCATATCACTAGCAAAGTGACCTTGGACATGTCACTTTAATTTTATAACTCCTAGTTTCTTTTTCAATAAAAGAAGGATAATAACATGTCCTTTAACTATCAGGTTATTCAGAAGGTCAGAAATATAATAGATATAATGAAAAACACAGTCATTATTAAAACAGTACTGTTATTATTATACCTCTGCTTTGTTTGGTATCTTGTCCTTAGCAAGAGGCTTTTTAGATAACCATTAAAATTATGCCACTGTAGATTATAGTAAAGCTAGTATTGAAAATAGATAAGTAACTACTTACAATGTTAACATCAGATCTGAATTCATACTGAACAAGATGCTGAAAAGTGCATTTAAGTTTACCTGACAAACCAGGCATTTGGTTATTATATGAGATGTTTTATTCATGTTCGTTGAGCAACGTTGGAGAACTTAATGTGACATTTAAACCAGTGTGGAGGAGTTAAGTGCAAATCAGACTTTTATTTGTCAAAATAGGTACCTGGTACCCTGGCAGATTTTGTGGATAAAAATAATATTTAAAGTTTATTCACACAGACAGAGTTTTCTTCACCTAGAGCTTGTGTTTTAAGTGCTATTAGTATTGTACAACAGTTCTTTTTCACTGAGTTTATATGGCACCAATAACATACTAAGATGAAAGTTTTGTGAAGCTGGAAATGTGCCATTGTTGTGAAACTTGTTACCAGGGAGAATATGGAAATAAAAGAAGTTTAATAAAAATTGAAAGATATTTCGGAAGATAACCAATATTATAGAAAAAAATAAGATGGAGGTTAATGTAATATTTCTCTAAATATAAGACTGTGTCTTCCAACATGCTTAACTTAGCTGGTCATAAATATAAAGCTACAGAGAACAAATTTCAGATGTGTAAATAATATTGCTGAAAGATATATTTAAAAGACACTTCTTGTTCAATATATTATTTAAACTCTGACATGTTTCCATAATTTTTAATCACATAATATTTCTCAAGAGTGATTTGGAGATTAGTAAATGAAACAATAGGCTTCACCAAAAGAAAAGCAAAACAAAACGAATCACCAAAGAGGAAATTCACGCACCCAGTTTTCCAGTTCAGATAGACTGGTATAGGACTCAATCACCCAATGACTCAAAATTATTTCTGGCATCATCATTACTATTTAATTTCCTTTGATTAAAAAAAGTTGAATCATGTAGTATTTGATTAAAAATAAGAACTTTATATCTTCAAAATTTTGTTTCTTTGCAAGTATCTGTGTTCAAAAGAGTTTTTCTAGTAATTAGCAAATTGATGCTTTCTTTCTTGTATTAATCGGTATTTTCCAACATTTGATAAGTGTATTGATAGGATAAATAAGAATTATATTATGCAAAACAAGAGGTTATTTTGCCTTGGCTATAATGGGTTACAATATTGGATTTAAAATGTTCAATAACAATCATTCTTTTCTACCTAGAGATCTGTTCCCAGAGTATAGGGTAACAGAAAATACAGATTGATTAAATTGTAAACAGAAAAAAAAGTCCAAAAGTCCCCTTCTTGTTTATCTTCTCATAAGGAATTAACAAAAACAATAAAGTAAGTTAAAAAAAAAGTTTAAAAATGATAATAAGGTGATGGAGATGAATGAGACAGAGAAAAGAGATGCAAAGAAGCAGAGACCTGCATTTTGTGGTCAGGGAGAACATGACTGCTAAAGGAATGCTTGTGTATAGTCCCAGAAGAGGTGACAGAGAAAGACAGAGGTGGACATTTGAGGATGAGTCTACCATGCAGAGACTGCATGGGGGCTCCTGACCTTGGAGCAGGGAGCTCGCTTGTGATTCCAGAGGGATGTGAGGAGGTTAGTACTGCTAAGGGACAGTGTCCCCGAAAGGAAAGGAAACAAAATTAGTGGGGAGAAACTGCAGCACAAACTGGAGAGCCGTGTGATATTTGCTTTTACTCTGATGAAAATAAGAAGCCATTAAGTTGTCTTGAACAAAACATTGAAATGATTACTTTCTTTCTTTCTTTTTTCTTTCTTTATTTTTTCCTTCCTTCCTTCTTTCACTTCTATCGTCCTCACGTTAATATTCATTGGAAGCTTTCTATGTACCTGACATAATTCCAGGTACTGGACATACATCAATAATCCTGGAGATGAAAGTCCAAACCATATCCATATTAATACTTATATTCTATAAAAGGAGAACGATGTAATTAAATTATTAAAGGAATAAGATTTATGTTTGCTACTTTAGTAAATCACCAAAATCTTACTATCTTAAAAAAGAAAAAAAATAGTTTGTGGAACATAAGCATGCCATGCAGCTAAAGTAAACCCGCACACAGTGTCCATTCCCTTTTTGGGAATGAAATCTGTTGCCTTCACTTCGCCAGTTTGCTGAAGCCATTGCCTTTCCTTGGCATGTGGAACCCTCTCTGTCTTCAAAGCCATCATTGCCAGCACTACTGTTGGTAATGATTCTATTTTCAGATTTATTTTCCACTTTCAAGAATATTAGGCCCAAAATATGACTTAAATATCATCATTATTTATAGGTCAAGTGACTAGCAGTGTTATCACCATACACAGCCTAAATTTACCTTTACAATGTAGCCAATCTGTTCACAGTTTTGGAGATATTTAGATAGGTATGTTTCAGGTTATTAAAGAAAATAAATGAATGTAATAGGTAAGGCACTAAACATGGTAATTGCTGTGTTAAAAAAGGATTTAAAGGGAGAAATGTACAAAAGAAATGACTGGTTACTATGTTGGTTACTATGTAATTCATGCTGTTAAGTCTGTTATCCAGATAGTAGTCAATTACATCAACCACATAGCCGTGCTGTGTATGATTTTTTTTTTAAACTTGCACTTAGGAACAGCATTTTTGTGTTTTACAACTATAGTATTATACTTGTGTCCCCATGGAAAGCCTTGGGAAAATAGAGTAAATACTTTAAACACATTGAAATACAAATTGTTAGTTTGTTGTTCCACTATTGATTGTGAAAACTGTTAAGAGTATGTGAGTATGGAGGGGAAAATAATGGTTCTTAAAATATTCTCTCTTTTTTTTGACATAGGATATCACTCTGTATTCCAGGCTGACCTTATCCTGAACCCACTATGTACTCCACTCTAGAGCCAAACTCATGGCAATCCTCCTGACTCAGACTCCTGAGAGCTGGGATTACAGGTGTGAGCCACCACATCCAGCTTTTGTGGTGTTGGGCAATCAAACCCAAAGCCTGGCTAAGCGAGTGCTTTAACAGCTGCACTATGCTCCTGCCTCAAACGTTGTTTTTGTTTTTGTTTTTGTTTTTTTTTTTTTTTGGTTTGTTTGTTTGTTTGTGTTTTTCTTTGAGTGGGGCAAGATAGAAACACTTTATCCTCTTCCCTCATTTCTGCCAGCCCTGTTTATTCATCTTTTTGGTGTTTTGCCCGAGTCACAGAAGCTTTCCTTTCCTACTGAAACGTATTGAGACTTCGGCCACGAAGGCGGGGGAGATGTTCTCAAATTCCTTTTTGTGGTCAGTACCTTCCTAACATTTAGGTCTCAACATGCATGTTACTAATTCTCAGATACAGTTTTTTAGACCATTGAATTTGAAACTTCCCTGCTCCTCAACAGACCAGTGGCTCATTTTCAAAATACTTTTACTTTTTAATTTTTTTTCTTCCAAGAAATTATTACCTATATTTTCTTATTTGTATTGAGGTAGTTTTAAGCAGTATTTTGATTCATAAAGCTAAGCTCTATATGAATGTTGCTATCTCCTTAATGCTAAAGAAATGACCGGTATATACTAGCACACAAAGAAATATGGTAATATATGCATAATGAATAATATAATATAATTTTTCAAAATTGTTTTTGCACTTATGTAGAGTATATTAACTATATTTTATACATGGCCTAAAATTATTTCTCTTTACTCAAAAAATGTCAAAGAAATGTCCTGAGAAGGTTAGATACATCTGTCTTAGGTTTTAAGTTTATAATTTTTACTTTAAAGTATTAAAAAACCTCTCTCTTCACACATCCTGTGAAAGCACCTGAAAAATGACTTTTAGGCAAAGTCAAGGATATAAGTAGATTTATTAAGTGCATTACTAATTAATGATGAATTGATGGTCCCTAAGTTGGGTAAAAGCATCCCACTTCTTGAACATATTGTATCTTATTTAAGGAAGAGATTTTGTCCTTTTCTAGTAAATTGAGCCCTTTTAGTATGTTAACTCTTACCAGTTCAGGAACAAGCCTTCTAAGCAGGCACCACTCTCATCTAAAGGAGTAAGTAAGGGTACAGTTTCGGGAAATTGTTCTACATTAAATTCTTTGAAGTGAAAAAATGGTGGGCCAACTGATGTTTTTTCTAATCTTAATACTTGGGATTTACATAGAAGCAATGTTTCTAAGGAAGAGATTCTGTAGGAACAATGTAATATGGGAGACCTTTTCTTGAGTTCCAGTTCACAAAAACCCTGTGCATGAAGGGAAAAGGCTGGAGAAAGCGCGGGTATGTGACACTCTCAGCTTCTGGAAAGGGTCAACACGAAGCATACATTTCCTCATTGCTATGAAATGAGTCATTAACCAAGAGCTAGCTGGAGAGATTTGACGAGAGACACAATTCTTATTGAACAGAATAGGTTTTCTTTAACCATGAATTTTAAGCTACAATTCTTAGATTATTCATTTATAGGTGTAGTGTTGTGACAATTCAGAAACAACGACAGTTATTTTGGGTGTTTTCTGCTTACTGCTTAAATTATCTTTTAAAAAGCACTTGGATTTTGCTTTTTTAGAATGATTATTCTGACATTTACATAGTATTTTATAAAAAGAATGTTCATTTGCACATTGCTATTTAGTCTTCAAAAAGTCCCCATGAAACAGACAGAATAATCACTTTCTTTTCTTACCACAGATTTTTAGTGACTGGCTCACTGCCCCAAAGCTACACAGGGACCCAAGAGGTAAAACAGACCCAGCAAGTAAGTTGCCGAAAACTAAATTCTTCAGACACACATTTTTCAAACAATAGAGTACTAGAAAAATAGCATTTTATTCCTTAATTATATCCCTGCTACCATATTCTTAATATTTGTACACCATGTGCCCTCTTATTTAAAAAAGTACGGTCAGGTGTTCAAGTTGCCATTCTGCCTTATTTCCCAAAATTATCTTCTAACATGCTGTTAATAAAACTTAAAATAAATGACAATTTTTGTAAATGATTAACAATGAATATTTCTCACTTTTATGTAGCCAAACACATTTTTAATGTTCTAAATCAAAAGAGGATATAATTTATTGAAGAGTAGGATTCATATTCGCACAAAATATGCCATAGTACTTCACTCTTCTAAGTCTCAAAGTGTCAAATCTGAGTGATCAAAATATTCTTGGGTATATTAAATCTGCCTATCGAGGAAGAGGAGATGTCTATTCACTTTCTAATGTCTCTTCAATTTCTCTCTTTAGAACACTAGTTTTCTTTGACGAGATCTTCACTTCCTTGGACAGTTTTACTCCTAGGTATTTAATTTTTGGAGGGGCTATTGAGAATAAGATTATTCTTCTCAGCTCTTTTTCATTGAATTTATTATTACTGTAGAATAATGCTATTGATTTTTGTATTAATTTTGGAACCTGAAATATGAATGAATGTGTTAAGAAAGTTTTGGTGTTTTTTAACTTATTTATGTAGATTAACATGTTCACCACTAATAAGGATAGTTTGACTTCTCTTTTACTAATAAATACACACTTTATTTCATTCTCTTGCCTAATTGCTCTGGCTAGGGTTTTGAGAATTATGTCGATTAGGAGTGGTGAAAGTAAACAGCCTTGTCATGGTCCTGAATTAAGGGGAAATACTTTCATTTTTCTTCCCAATTGCTGTGATATTTGCAGTAGGTTTGGCAAACATGGGCTCCTTGCATTTTGAAGTAACATCCTTCTGTACCTATTTTCCTCAAGGCTTTTTTTTTTTTTTTTTTTTTTTTTTTTTTTTTTTTTTTTTTTTTTTTTTTTTTTTTTTTTTTTTTTTTTTTTTTTTTTTTTTTTTTTTTTTTTTTTTTTTTTTACCATGAGTGGATGTTGGGTTTCTCAAAGGCCTTGAGTAAAAAGTAACATGTAACTGATATGTATGTATACCCATGTTTATAGAATCACAATTAGCAATAGCTAAAATGTGGAAGATGCCAAATACCCAGATTAATGGATACAAAAAATGTGGAGTATGTACACAATGGAGTACTCCACTTTCACAATGACAAATCGATTTTAAGTTTTTGTAGGTACATGATGATTATTGAAGTGAGCCAAACACAAAGATTAAATATTGTATGGTTTCTTTAATATAAAAAAACACAAAATAAAGGCATCCTATAGAACTAAATGTGTGTGATAGTGGGAGTTGAGGAGGATGCAGGAGGGCTGAAAATGAGAAAGGGAAAGGATTGTACTGTTGATAGAATGTGTGTGTGTGTGTGTGTGTGTGTGTGTGTGTGTACAAAACATTCAAGCTAATTGTAACCATTTCATATCACATATATGTGATTTTATTAATATACCCATATATTAATATAAAGGGGAAAATTATTGGTATTTTACATGATAATAAAACAAGCAGGACACCAGGAATAGAATTTAGAAAATCTCCCTAAAATGTCACATAGTTATTTGAAATATAGTCAGGAGTACTACCAAATATATCTTACTTAAGAAATAATATAATATATAACATTTGTATTTACCTTGTTCTTACTTACAACTTTTCATTCTATTTTCATCAAGACACAGAAGAATGATTTTTTGTTTTGAAAATATTCAAATTAAATAAAAGTGTGAGCTAAAATATAAAAGGATATCAAATTAGCCTTAATCCGTGAAATACTTTAATTGTTCAAAAGATAATGAAAGTAAGGGGAAAATAAATAGTAACTGCTGATTTTGATAGCTTGGATTATAAATAACCTTAGAGAAAAATCAAGGTAACTAAGCCCTAACATTAATTTCAAATGGTACTATTTAATGTTGTTTTTAATATATTATTTCTAAATGTTTGTTATTTCTCTTTAGGAATAGAAAATACTAAATCCAGAGAATTTATAAAACTCAACATGAAAAATCTCATAAAAACAACCAAAACGACAGTTAAAATTAAATTACGCTTTATAACAAAATCTATAAAGTATCTAGGAATCAATTTAGACAAAATCAACAAAAGCTGTATACCAAAACTATAAAACTTGACTGAAGTGGAATAAGCATATTTGAGCATATTGGGAGAGTTACCATGTCCTTAAGGAAGAAGGTCATGTTAAGTGTGCTTTCTGTATCTCTAATTCATTCATACTATGCATAATTTAAATAATACATTCAAATAATTTGTTAATATAAAATGATTCTCCTGTTCAGGGAAGAAAATAAATATATATGAATAAGAATATTTTTAATCTTAAACAAATAATTATGCTATATCCAACACTTAAATATTATTTCATAGTCACTTGCAAACAAATTAAATTCCTATAAATAACTCAGTAGAAGTTAATAAGGCATTACGGTATACACTTCTATATGGATCTAAAGATTAAGGGTGACAGGAAGAAATTCATTCAAATAAATGATATTGGGACAATTAACGATACACTTTAATTTAATATTAGATCCTTATCTCAACCCAGCACACATGAATGAGTGCAGGAAATCAAGGAAATGCTGCATATCGGAAGGAAAAAAAAAGAAAAAAACTTTTATAAAGTGAAAGATGGGCATGAGCATTTGGAAAGTACATTAGATCAGATCTATCTACAAGCCAGAACACCAAGTCAGAATTAGGTACATGGCTACTAATTCCCTTAGAGGGACATAATTATTATATATCTCAAACATATCCTACTAAAAATAGTAATTATGCAAGAAAGGAAACAGATACTGAGGACAGGGCAAATAAATGATACTTGGATAGAAAGAGTCTTGAACTCCCAAGTGCATGGTTACAAGATGCCACCCTGCTGTAGGGCGTTTAAGCCAAAGTCACCCAGAGAGTCTTGCCAGGCCTCACAGGAATGGGCCTGCCTTGACCTCTACTGCTCAGTTACTGCCAGGAGCCACTGTGGGGAAGCATCCTGCAGGACCAAGTGCGACAATAGAGAGAGACAGATGACACTAGGTATCATGAGTCAATATTGCTGTGCCTGATGACCATTTCAAAAGAAAAAGTATAAGAGATTAACTATAAATCATTAAGAATAAACTAACAAAATTAAACTGAGTAGGTAAATAATGAGACTTGTAGGTAAAAGTGCATTCATATCGTAAAAATTATGAAAATATGTTCATTTTCACCAAAAAGATAAATTATAAGTGGCATGAAATATAAAATTTCACCTGTCAGATTGGCAAAAGTATTAAATGATTTGATTCAGTATCAATAAGTACTTCTGACAGGCAGTTGAACCATGAGTCTTATAGTTTCTTTTACTACAGATGTCTAATTCCAGTTTTGTAGTGTGGCACTACTACTAGGGGTGAAAATACTGGAGATATTTTAAATGTGTATAGTTAATACTAAAGCAAAGTATTGGAGAAATTACTCACTGATGTTGTTTCCTTTTGGATAAAACAGCTATAGTGTTAATTCACATAATAGAATTTTGTGTATGTATTTAGATATTAACTAGCTTAGTATATTTTATATTTGTTTTATTAGGATTTATATATATTTTTGAAACTATCATATTGAGTATTTGATATGATTTATTAACATTATAAAAAGTTGTGTGATAAAAATTATTTGGCAATATGTGTCCACTATGAAAATGAAAGGAATATTAAATTTTATTGTCTGACAGTTCAAGTAGCATACAAACAGTAAGCCAAAGGATAATTTAGTAAAAGCAAATCCCAGAGTGTGTGAGCGCATGCCCATCTGTACAGAAAAATGTTTAACCAAGTTCTACAAATTGTAAACAGTGATTCACTTGGAAGAATGAGAAAGATTTACAGAGCAAGACTTCTTTTTTTCCATTTCATAAAGTTTTAAATTTTCGATTTCTAAGTACTTTCTAAAACATTCATTAGTAAAATTATAAGTAATATCAAATATATTAAATACAATAAAAATGACAAACTAAAAATTGCTTATAAGCTGAAAAGAATCTCACTAAAAATGTTATAAATAGGCCACATATAAATTTTGAGATGTTTTTCTTATTTTAGAAAAAGAATGCATATTTCCCCCAGTGTTAAATTCTGAATTACTACATCACTTTGAACATGAAAAACAAACGTTTAAATCAGGACTTGGTGTCACAGTTGAAAGTTCGAAGGTGAACATATATAGATTAGCAATAATTTAATACTGCTTTTGACAGAGAGAGAAACAGAGAGAGAGTATAAGTAAGCTGGGCAGAGCCCTGTAGAAAGTAAATTTACTGCAAAGCTCATATAGTCCCCACTAAATCTAATAGCATGAAAACTTCAAGCTGTTTGCCTCAAGTCTATGCAATCCTGCAATAACCTCTGCCTCTAAGGTCAGTAGGTTATATACATAATTTACAGGGAAACAATGGTTTTATATGTATTTGGAGGGAATAATTAAGACATGGGCCACATATGATCCAAACTTGACCCAAAACAGTGCTTTTCTCTTCCCAGAAATTTTATAATTGGAAATTGTGAGAGACACTTTTGCGTACCTGATAGCATTTCAATCAGTGAATCAATCAAAGCAGAATATGGCAATGTCCCATTTCTCAAAGTCTGCCATGATCCATGTGGGACATAAAAAAGAAAAAAAAGAAAAGAAAAGAAAAGAAGAGAAAAGAAAAGAAAATATTAAAGGTAAACAAATAACAGAGAATAACCAAGTTTTGGATCTAATTCTCTGGACTGAAATTTCGATATCCTTGCTGCTGTGTTTACGACTCAACAAACCTACCTTATTTATAGTTAATGTAGGACCCTGAATATAAACCAGGGCCAGAGCAACTGTTTTGATTGTCTAGTTGGCTTATTTATTTTGTCTACACTTGTCAATATGTTTTCTTAACATAACAAAAAAAATGAATGCTTTTCATATTGCCTTTCCAATTCTGGATTGCTATTATTACCTTCACCTTGGTGAAGGTGCTTTTCTTGAACTGATTATTTTTTCATCCGTGTAATAATTGCCATATCCTTCACTGTGTTTCACATTAGAAATTAGTTCCTAGAGGACAGAGAATGAAGCAGAGATTGAGAGATGAGATAAATTAGAGAGATGTGTGGAGATGAAAGCGACTTCTCCCTCTCCGGGAAAATAATTTGAGGTTGTTTGCTCTTTCAGTCAATGCCCAAATTCAGACCAAAACAAAAACAGAAAGCCACAGGTGAGATGCAGTTGTTTCATATGCTGTTCCCATAAGAAGGAATGATCATTTAATTTGTGGACCAAACTCTCTGTAGTCTCCATTGATCTTTAGTTTTCAGTTTGTTACTGAAAAGAAACTTGGCTTAGCTTTTGCAGTGTCCTTTGAGTCCTAAAAAATCATATAAAAAAAGACAAAGGCAGAAATCTTTCTAGTAAGAACTTTGCAAATTTCATTGATCTCCTGTAACCAAAGGATGCCAAGGGAGCATGTAGTAGAAAAAAAAACTCTTTTATCACAACTTGACAGGTTTCCAAATGGCATTAAAATAATCTCCTTTAATATACAACAAAAATAACTTTAATGTTTATTGTTATCTTAACAATCAACTTGGGAAAGGAAAGAGAAGACATAATTTATTAACTACAAAGGCAACAAACTCAAAATAATTCACTTTTTTCTATACCTGCGTGAATTCTACATTTCTAAAGTTTTCTAGGAGCCTACACAGCTTACTTTTTTTAACGTTTTGCTATTTTAATATTAAATCTCTATCACCATGATTCTCAGTTATATTTCTCATAGTTACTTTTAATTGAAAGTTAAAAGACAGAAATCCAATACATTTAGCAACTGAAAATATTAAGCCTGATGTACTCAGTATTTTTCTAGTGGGAAAAAAGAAGTTGGACAGCACATTCTTACAGTTTCTTTTCAACTTCATAAAGACATAGAATTTAGCAGGGCTGAATAATGATTATTTTAATATTATTTAGAAAGAACATAATCAGTTAAACTAATTTCAAAAGTATAATTGCTTTAAGTGCATTTATCTTTCTACTATTTTCTTCATGTAAATTTATAAAGTTCCTCTTATATATATATCAGGTTTTCTTAAATCAATGTATTAAGCAAAGTATTTGTGGATTCAAATTGGCAACTAAGATATCTCCCTCTCAGAACTTGTCAATGTTCATTTTTTTCAATATTTCTTTAGGTTTTTAGAATAACCCATATATTTACAAATATATTATAGCAGGGTTTACTAAATTCAATATAAATCTGACCCACTGCTTCTACTGAATTTCCTAACTCTTCTGTCCCTTTGCATATTTAACATATTCTCAAAATAACATTTTGAGTTCCATTCATTGTAAAATAATTTGCAATTTTTTATTCTTATCATTTTCATATAATAGATACATTCAATCATATTTTACTCATGTTTTGATATTAAAATTTTGAAGGTGATTCCAATATTAGTGATGAGCACTTTTGGCTATAGGAAAAGGAAAGCCCAACCATAGTACCTAAAACTGATAATGTGTAGGTTCATTAAACACAAAATACAGTTTCTGGCACCTTCAGATTGCCTTAGCAACAGCAGTAGACCCATAGGCTTCACCGAGCCTTCCTCTGTTATGCCCACGTGTGAATTTCCATTTAAATGTGCAATAATTAGGTCCCTGATAGAAAGGTAGGAAATTGCTAGCCATGGTGGCAAATTTGTGTAATCCCGGCACCTCAGGAAACTGAGGCAGGAAGAATACAAGTTCAAGCCCAGCTGGATAATTCAGAATTTAGCAAGACTTCTATCAAAAAAATAAATAAATTAGTAGGTAAATTTGTTTTCAAAAAAGGCTAAGGATGTAAATCAAAGTGAAAGCTCTAGGTTCAATCTCTAGTACTGGAGGTGTTGAGGGAGCCAGGAATTTGAAGACACCAAGGCGAGCATGACAATGACATATGATCTTTCTGTAACTGTTTCTAGACAGCCTTACTCAGTAACTTTTGCATCTTATTGGTCAAATATTTTCCATGAAGACTTTATCTGTGCAAGTGTTACTAAAGTGAACAATTTTATCAAGACACAATGCCCCAAACCCTAAAAAACTGAGACTAGTAAGAAATAACAGAATGGGTATTACGTAGGCAAATTAAAACGCATACCATAGCATTTCTTGTCAGTGTCAAGTGCAGTAGAGTATTTTCCTTCATGTTGGTGATTTTTTAAGAAGTTGTGGCTTAAGTTTCTCAACGTACATGGATAGTATGCCCCTCTCCACTGTCTTTTTTTTTTTTTTTTGGAATGTGTGTTTTACAGTAAATAAGAAAAGCTAAATTCAGAAAAATAGGGTTTGGGTCTAGAATGCCCCCCAAGAAACTCTCATATCTGGATATTATGGAATATCTTGGATTTAATGTGCTATTAAAGGGTAGGGCCAGGCTAGAAGGGGGGTACACTTCGGGTTTGACCTACAAGGGGTAGATGGTTGGGTTTTGATACAGAAGGGGAGTATCAATGGGACTTGACATGGAAGGGTATAGACTAGCTCCCCCCTTCCTCACTCTGCTGCCTGTCCTCCATGGGGAAAACAGCTTCTCTCCAGCTCAGCATCTGCCAGATGCTTCCTGCCAATGCCAGTTGCTATAAATGGATGGAGACCTTGTGAAACTGAGGTAAAAAAGACATTTTCTCCCTCAAGGTATGGGTATCAGATAATGTGTCTCAGCAATGAATATGCAAATAACACATGTATGAATACGTATGACATGAAAATAGGCTTAATTATAAAATTTTTAAAGAAACCTTACCTTTTTTTCAGAATTTTTCTTGCTTTCAGGATTCTAGCTGACATTCTAGAGTTTATAAGCATTTTCCAGGCTTTTTCCAATGAGGCTTTTCATTGTTTTCATAAATTGGTGATATATTTATCTGTTTGATATCAATGCTTCACAAACGGAAGCTGATTTTCAGAGAGGTTAAAATTTGTCCAAAATGATGCTTTTATTTAGCACACAAAAGTTGTAAGATATCCTTCAAATGAATTTAAAAATACCTTTAAGGTTTTACTTGTGAACTTAAGAGTTCCAATTATAAATGAATAGACATAACTTTTGATACAATGAAGAAACAAATGAACTATATTTTAAGAGCAGTGGAAAATTGATACATATGGCATTACAAAACACAGCTATGACAGAGGTTTGCTGTCCTTCATTGTGTCACATATATTAAAAAAGTCAATCTGCTAGTGACAAAGTATAAAAAAATCAAAATAAAGAACTTGAAAACTAATAACCAAATAATTCCAAGAAAAAAATCTAGACTAATACCTTCTTGTTGTCTAACTTTGTAGAGGCAAACTAAATTTTCATTCCTTTTTTTCATTTTTAAATCAAATCATTGAGAAGTTTATAATAATCAAAATCAGTAACAAAAGAAAATATATGTGTTGTGGTTTTACGGTGAATGAATCAGGATGGAACACCAGGTACACTTAAGGACACAGTCTTGCATCATAAGCATTGCAACTCTATTATTAACATAGGGAGGCTGAGAAAAGAGGTGACATAATTTGCCCAAGGCAGAATTACAATTCTACTTCAAACCTATTCAGATAACTCCCTGACCTATGGATGTTACACATTGCAAGCTCCTTATAATTTTATTTCACTCCATTAATATTTAGGCTGACTCCTCCTTCTCACCATCTCTTCTACATTGGCTGTTTTACTTTCAAATTTGAAGTAAACTGACACAACTTATCCTTCTGCATGCTCCTATAGAAACTTACATGTGTTGGGTTGTTTCTTCTAAACCCTTCTGTTCTTCCATTTTTTGAAAAATGTATTCCTCTCTGTAACAGAGTTTCTCCTTTAAGGGCTTCCTTTCAAATATATATGACTGACAAATTCAACCAAAGTTCATTTTTAGCATATAAATGTTCATTGTTTCTAGAAATCAACTCACCTCTCTCTTGTCTCATATTTGTTTGTACTTACTATCAAAGCACAGAATTATTGTTTATAACTCAAAAATACCTGTTTAAGTTAGGGATTATGTATTGAAAAATATAGAAGTCATTCATCCAAGTTCAAGTTCATTAGGTCTGCATGTCCTTATTTAGTTAGACAAGAATGGTTTTAGTCAGTCTCCTTACAACTTAAATAGAGGAGAGAAAGAAAGTCATAAACTGAGACTCACCTTATTTCCAGGCTCCAGCTTTCCTGTTGTGGTCAATCCTCTTTGCAAACACCAGGGTGAGTAGGTTTGTCTGCTCCAAATGTACATCACTTCAGAATTCCAACATAATTGCCTTTGGACTGTTTTCTGGAACTTTTCAATCAAATGTTTCAAAGAGCAAACACCACGCATAAAAGCATGCTATGTTTTCTCATGAACCTCTTTTCCTTTGGGTATAATAGAGTGTAGCCACCTGGTAAGAAGTGCAAAGTCATTTGTGAGAAATTTGTGAGAAACATGAGTGAAGAGTAATATTAACATGTGGGGGGGTTGCTTTGACAGCACTCCATAATTTAACTATTTGACATGCTTACACCAAAGTAGTAGTAAATGATGAAATGTTTTACAACAAAAGGTGAGCAATACAGTTTATCTTTTCACAACAATCCTTTGATGTAGGTATTATTAGCACATTTGACAAAAAGACAACTGAAGAAAATTTATTATTATATTTATTTTATAGAGAAGCAAATTTATACAGAAGGAAAGATGACAGAGACAGATCACTAAAGGGAGCCCAAAACTCTTACCCAAGTTAACCATCTGATGAGCAGAAAAACGAAGACTTGAACATAGGCAAATTGTTCCCTGAAACCACACTTGAATCTTCACATCACATTGTCTTCCACAGCTGACTTAAGGAGAGTAATTATCTTACTAAGGTTTCTGCTTGTAATTCAATCCAGAAAAGTGAACTATTTTCTTCTCATTCATCTGTGAAATGGAAACAAGAAATTTCGACTTGCCAGATAATAAATAGGACTTGGAGTAGTTACTGAGTGACATTATTCAATCTCAAAATGTTTGGCTCATTATTTTGGCATTTTAATGCATGGTCTTCTTATGCAGGCATTAAAGTGATAGAAAAAAAGGTTAGATTAAAGAAAAGAGAAATTTACAAAAAAATTGTACTACTCTGTTTCTGGCAGCTGAGGTTGATGGTGATGGAAAGCCACTTGAATCTGAGGGCTCTTTGGTGGTCTATAGGAGACAAGTTGGTGGTTGCTTTCTTGTTCCTTATGTACAAATGCTAAAACCACTAAAACCACCTAGGAAACTGGCTACTTGTAATAGAAAAGTGAGTTCCTTACCTAGGGAATCCCTTATGATTGAGAAAAGTTATCTCAAAAAGGGATATGTATCCACTGAAAATATCAAAAAGGGGGAAAATAACCCAGAAAAATTGTCTAAAATGACATAATCTTTCTTTAAGAGATTTCAAATTTAGGTAGAAAACAAAATAAATTAGTATACAGTTTTCTTTTTTACATTATGCTCTTTATTTCCATTTGGATATTTAAAATTGACCATATTAGTGGACTTTTGCTTTGAAACAAATTATATTTAAATTTACTGAAGGTTATTCCCAAAGTACAAATCTGAATCACTTAACGGAACTTAGAAAAGCAAAATGCTTATGCAAAACATTTCCAGGCTACATGTCTGAACTGTCTTGAACTATTTTATTTCTACCACTACTCAGTTACTATTTTGTTCCTTTTTGAAATGGAAACAGTTTTTGTCAAGAGAAATATAATGAACAAAATGAATCTTTATAAATTACATTAGAGAATGCAGATCTGAAGATATTTAGAAAATACACAAAAATCTTCGAACTTAGAAAATAAAACAGGATGAGATAATAAGTTCTATTCACTTTTGCTGTTTAGTAAATATTAATTAAAACATATTAAAATATAATACATATGGAATCATTCAAGATGAAAAACAGAGGTCGTATTTTATACAAGCCCACTTTAAGTGAAAATTAGATATGACAATTAATAGAACCATTTCAAATAAATTTTTATAGAGTCTATTGGGGAAATATGAACACTATAATAACAGCAACCTACTACAGAATATATTTCAAAAAATTTAAATTACACAAAATACAATTAAAATATATCTGAAAAATTATTTTTCAAGAAGTACAGATACATTAAAACTTTAAATGGGCTCAGATAGTGCAGTTTATATTTTGTTTTCAAATATAAGGATGGAAAAATATGCACACACACACACACACCAATGACATTTTAATGGATCTGATTCACAGAACATGTCTATTTTTAGAAAAAATCCATCTTAGGGCTGGAGAAATGGGAGAGTGGTTAAAACCCTTGCCTTGCAAGCATAAAGCCTTGAGTTTGATTCCCTAGCACCACGTAAAGCTGAGCATTGTGGCACATGTCTATTATCCCAGAACTGGAGAGGTTGAGACAGGAGGATTGCCTGGAGTCCAAGGCCAGCCTGGGATCCATAGTGAGTTCAGGACCAGCCTCGACTGCAGAACAAAACTCTGTCCAAAAAAAAAAAAAAACTTAACCAACATGATATTCAAACAACAATTTCCTGCACTATAAATTCAGCTATTTCAATTGCATTTTTCTAATTCTGTTACTAATTTTGTAGCTCTTTACAATTCTAATTTTTACAAATTTCCTTCCATGCCTCCATCCATCTCAGTAGACTGACTAGAATTTATACAATATATATATATATATATATATATATATATATATATATATATATATATATATTTGCTTTTACTTTTTGTTTTTTAAAATGATATAGTCTTGAGGCTGGAGAAATGGCTCAGTGGTTAAAGCACTTTGCCTAGCAAGTGCTACCTCAAGCACTAAGTATTGAAGTTCGATTCTCCAGTATCACATAAACTAGGCATGATGGCACACACCAGTAATCCCAGCACTTGGAAAACTGAGATAGGAGGATAGCTGTGGGTCCAAGGCCTGCCTGGGCTCCACAATGAGTTCAGGACCAGCCTGGGCTCCAGAGCAAGACCCTGTCTCAAAATAAATAAATAAATAAATAAATAAATAAATAAATAAATAAGATATAGTCTTAATATTCCAGAATAAAGTTGTGTCTCTAGTATTTATTTGTTCAGCTACTTATTATTCCAGAATAAAGTTGTGTCTCTAGTATTTATTTGTTCAGTTACTTAATATTCCAGAATAAATGTTGTGTCTCTGGTATTTATTTGTTTCTATATCTTTTCTTCAGCATTATTAAAGCAATGATTTCTTTTGCATCCTATTTTGCAAGTTGTTTTTACTCATCTTTAACAGAGCATCTGGCTCTCTAGGCCCATACCTTTTCTTTGTTTTTCTTACTCACTAGACCTTGTTGCCATTTACAACAAACAGGAGGAAACTTCTCTTGTTTCACATCCACCTACATCTTGGTTCTAATACTACTTTTCATTTTGTGACATTCTCCAACTTCCTTGAATCATGACTATCTTTGTTCATGAAAATCTGATGGCTTTGGTGAGTTTCCTTCATACGCTTTTCTAATTTTCTTGACAGTGTGCTGTGTTTTCAAGTATTAACATTGAAATTATCCACACACATCTTCTTTCACTATAATACTACCAACATATTTGAGAAATTACAAATTTCTTTCATTTTTGTAGTTAAGAGCAACATTACCAAGTTTTTAGGGATTTTTCAAATATCTTATTCGTTTATTTTTTCAATAAATTTAGTTGAGATTCTCTTTGTGTTCTAAGAATTTAGATATCTTACCAATATGTAAATTTCTTGGAATACACTTCAATAAGATGGTTGTCACAAGGTTACCTAATGAATTTGACTAATCCATGCATGTTAAATCTTTTAATCCTCTCACATGCTCCTAGTTGTCTAAATTTTGTTTGTTTATAGACATTAGTTATATTAGCCTTCTCCATCTTACAATTATATATTGGGTACTTGGTATAAAACATGTATTTAATTGTGACCCTAAAATTTGAACCCTTGGAGTGTTCAAAAAAGCCATGATTGGTCTTGTTTCATTTGATCTTATCTGTAGAAATGCAACACAAGATGAAAAATGTGACTAGTATCTGTTTTGTTTGGAGATTATACCCTAGATTTCTGTTTGAATAGGTCTCATGATAGTTTGAAGGAGGAAATCTTTGGAAATAAAACTATCTAAAAGCACTAATTTGATTCTGATAAAATAATTTAGCTTTCATTTCTAATATATGCATTTCTTCTACAGAAGAAAAAATAAAGAGAAAATGCAAATAATTGTTTAGTTCAAAGAAAATTTAAAATGAAAACCATTTTATTAGATTTGTTATATTTGATTTATATTCATGCCAACACATTTTCTTTTGAGACCCAGGTTTAGAATTGTCCCTACAAATATCATACATGTACAATCTCAACTTATGCAATATATATTATTCAGAAAATTTAGGTAAAAACTCACTTAGAAATAATACTAAAAGAAATTACATTTAATATAGATGATATGTATTAATCTGAACTCTTAAAATTATGTTAATAGCTTTTAAGAATAACTTAATATTTTAAAATCATTTCATTAATGATAAACCTATATTTGACTGCCTGACTATACAAATCTGATGGTATAAACTTCAAATCCAGAATTCTTCTGGTGCAGCTTTTGACTGTCCAAAGAAATGAAGTCTAAAAACAAAACAAAAAAGTAATAAGAATATAACCTAGTCTCAAATAGTGCATCCATCAAAATAGGCCTTGAGTCAATTAGATATCTCAGAGACACTTTTACAAAGTATAGTGCCTTTCTTTCTCTCTTTTTTTTTTCTATTTTTTTCTATATCTTGTGGTTACTTGGGGGATTTTTATTTTATAACTATCTTAAATATTACCTTTCCATTCTACATTTCTCAAATCCTGGTCTGAGTTTCTCCACTTCCATTCAGATTTTCTCTCTTGTTCAATGTCAGCTACGGGCTCTTTTGTTTCTGCATAATAAAAGCCTGAAAAAAAAGGGGGCAAAAGCCTAAATGCCCTAGAGGCAGAACAGGAACAAAAGCTGAAAGAAAAAAAAAAGATTTGTTTAATACTAAGAATGACAAAAGCATTGGAAAAGAGGATTCTCATGTTGTACATATCTCTATCATATTTTAAAATCAGATTTTTAAAATTGTCTCAATTGCCATCTTCGATGATCTCTCTTTTTAGTACAAGAATAAATTTTCAATTTCTCACTTCAATTTTAAATGTACTCCATTAATAGTTTTTTCACAAAGTATAAGATTGGAGGCTTGGAGAAACACATATTGTAAATTAAATAACAACCCCCCTCCCCCAAATTAAAATAAATACACATATAGCATATGTCTTAAAGTTGTGCATACATAAACACATCCATATTTCAGGTGAGAGTGCTAGGTTAAAGCATCTATTGTGTTATGTTATCAATTATATGGAACATCAATTTAAAATCCATATAGATTTGTTACTTTGCATCTTTCCATAAAGAGAAAACAAGGGTCTGTTTAGTTTTCACTTACAAAATATAGAAAAACAGTTTAATAATGTTTTGGATGTCACATTTCTGCCTTCAAGTTATATTTAAAAATTTTATAATTTTAAGTGTTTAGAATATATAAATCTTTGAAAAAATAACTGCTGCTATAAATACTTCTTCTGCCACAATATTGTTGCATATGAACAAAAGGTCAGGATTAAGTACCTGGAAAATATATTGCCCTTCACTACAGCAGAGGGAAATCTCATAAAGGTTCCCCAAAGAGTTGACCCCTTAGTATAAAAGAGCAGCAATACTGTTACATTATTTTTGTCCTTCTGCTGTTAGGTAAGGGTGGGCATAAATAAGGGAGAACGGATGGAAACAATGGCACAAAAGGGAAAACTAACAAACATTGTAAATTGTAATGATAGAGATGGCAACCAGTTAACTAAAGTTTCATAATCTTTTTATTTCTTATAATACAATTTTATATCAGATATTCTGTGGCACACATAACGGATTTGTCATATAAAAATAAATAATATGTAAAATTGCAAAAACAAAAATATAACATAGAAAATTAATTTGTACATTCTTTTAATAATTATACCTATATTCTTCATTCACTAAACCAAATCTTTTCAATCTCAGCTGAATTTTTAAAAGTTCCTGAATGTGAGAGAGAAAATACACAGACGGTTGAGAAGAAGGATTTTAATGAGAGAACGCTGGTTAAGCAAGGCGACCCAGCACCTCAAATGCCTGGATAAAAGTCACAGCTCTAATCTTTCCCTTCTTTAGATTCCTCTGTAGCTAACTAATCATCTAGGTTTTCTAGATCTTGGTTTTCAAACATTGATTGATTGTAGTTTGGAGGTGGAATCCAGGGCTCCTTTAAACTGCCTGTTGTGGGAGTGCTGTACCACCAGTGAGCTCCACCACTAATCTAGAAGTCTACAATTTAGAAATTAGCATAATAATACCACTGTTGTTAGAACCATGTCAGGCATTGTTAGTGCTCACACACAGATGTGGTTGAGACATTTCCTTCTTTCTTTCTTTTTTTCTTTCATTTTTGGAGATAGCATCTTAGGTCTTGTTCTGTAGTTCTGGCTGGTCCTGAGCTCATTATGTAGCCCAGACTGTCCTTAAACTCACTGCAATTCTGCCTCAGCCACTAGAGTTAGAGCTGAAATTACAGAGGTGTCTCACCACACCAAGTTTGTGAGAAATCAAACCCAGGGTCTTGCTCTTGCTAAGCAAGAACTTTCACTGCAGAACTATGTCCTCAGCCCCTCGTTTATGCCTTATGTATAAAAGAAAATGCAAAGGTAATGTGAAGTGAAAAGAAAAATTATGTAATGCCTAATTAAGTAGAACCATATAGGTGAAATATTGTATTGTTATGTTTTTATTGTTAAACGGAAAGATAAAAAATGCATAGATATAACTATTATATTTCTCTATCAAATGAAACATAACTTTCATTAAAGAGTTTCATTCTGTTCTTGTTGATTTGTATTTTTAATGTTTATTTAAAGAATTTGGTGGATTGCATTCTTTTTCACCTGCAATTGCTGTCTTTCTTCAGAATAATCATGGGTTAGTTATTCTGAGTTCCTACTGGTAACTTAGAATGCAGTGTATATTTTCCTTATTGGCTTCTTATTTAATAGTTGAAAGAATAGATAATATAATTGTCTTGGATTATTTACTTTCTGAAGTTAATGAAAATTACAATGTCTTACAAAAGATGGTGTGCTTCATCAAATAATTCTACCCTTCAAAATATTATTTTGTATGAGATAAAATAAAGATATATATTTTAAAAATCCATGAGGTAATTTTATAATTTGATGACAAGAATCCTTTATCATATGGACATATCTGTGAAAAATGAATGTTTATTAAATAGTTCTATATATAGGCTGTTGGATTAAGATTCCCCAGAGAAAGCTAACCAAGAGGCTACAGATAGGTATATACTATAGACATAGAGTAATATGAATAAGAATAAATATTAATAAGAGGGACTTATCATGGGGTTCGGCTCGTACAATTATCTGCTGACACCTGGACAGCAAAGGAAAGCTAGATGTAATTCAGTCAGAGGCTGATGGCCTGAAAACCTGGACTAAGGCACTGATAAAAGTGCCAGTGGCTTAAAGCCCCAGAGGCCAGGAGAAAACGTACATCTCGCTTTCCAGTTCAGAGATGGAGGGAGGGTGGATGGGAGAGAGAAAATAGAAATTAAGAGATATACACAAGAAGGACAAAGATATAGAGTAGAGAGGAAAGAGGGAGAGAGGAGAGAAGGAGAGGAGAGAGAAAGTGAGGGAGAGAGAGAGAGAGAGAGAGAGAGAGAGAGAGAGAGAGAGAGAGAGAGAGAGAGACAGACTGTGCTGGAAAGATGAGCCTTCTCTGCTTTTGCCTGTTACATTGGGGCCCCTAATCAGTTAAAGGAAGCCAGTCCACCCTGGAGAGTATTATCTCACTTATTGTACTGATTCAAATGCTAATGTCTCCTGGAAACACCTTGCAGACATACTTTGAAATAATGTCTCACTACCTATCTTGAGCTCCTTAAGTTTATCCAAGCTGACATAAAATTAACCAGCAGAGCTCTGCAATCAAACATTTTCTGCTGGAATGTTGCAGTGATTTTTAAAGTAATGATAATATTTGGACATTTCTTTAAACAATAGTGAATACATTTGCTATATCTTATATAGATATTACTTTTATCTTTGGATATGTTGAATTTAAATGACATAAATATATCATTCAGGAAAACAGAAGGTAGGATCAGGAAAATTCTAAAGAACATTTAGATGAGGAATATTTCCTAGAAAAGCAGCTGAGTTAAAGGAATTGATGAAAGAAAGCGGAAGAGCAAAGCGTACAGTGGACATATTGGAGAAAAATGTGAGCTGGAGCTGTGGAAGGTGGTGGCAAGGAAAACCTTGATCCTTAAGGAAATGTAGCCACTGACATGAAAGAGCTGTAGTATCAAGTTAGAAAGGAAAGGGACAAGAATGGCCTATTATTTCTCTGTCTTCTTCCAGGGCTTTTCATTGAATAATGCCAATTAAAACCAGAGCATAAGAATAATCGGGTTAATACAGTTTTTTTAAAAAAATTATCTCCATGTTTATAAAGACTTACTATCCTTTCCCATCTGAAGTACATATGAACAGATTGACTTCCTAAATGCATGATTTCACAAAACACTGTCAACATCAAATAGTTTCTACTTGTAGTTTCTTCCAATCAGTGTGACTTTAGAAAGGAGATAAAAGAGAACAAAATAAATATGCACTACTGATGCAGACTGAAACAAACAACAACAAAATAAAACAAAACACACACACACACACAAAGCAAAGCTGGCAAGTTCGGATCATTTTCTATAGTAATCTACTCCTTTCCCAGTAGAAAACATTTCCACATCTGTGAATGCCCTTACAGTACTGAACTCTATACAGTATATAGAATGGTTTTTCCTTTACATATGTTACTAAGCTTAATTTATAAACTAGGATCAGTCAGATATTAACAATATTAAGTAAAAATTCTTATAACAACTTAGTATCATAAAAGTTAGGTCAATATGTTTTTTCTCTTGAAAGAGTCAAGACAAACTTAGATGTTTTTGAACTGTGGCCAACTGAAAACATCAGAGGCCAATCTGTGGATAAGAGGAAGCTATTGTTTAGAATTCTCCCTTTGGGTGGGCCCAAGATGCTTTCTTACATCAGTGTCTTCCTTGGAAAGGCTTGTTTTGCTCTTCCTTGGTCCTTTAAAACCATTGTTTTTCTTTCTCCTTCATTTTCAATTATGAAACATGAGGTACTTTATGATTGGTTTTCCCACAATACTATTAAAATATTTAGACAATATGGGAAATCATTCTTGTAAAGTTGCTACTGACGCATTGACAAACCTAATTTGAAAACTGAAGCAAGAAACCTCTTAATTCCCTAAAAAAAAAGATATCAGTATAATTTTGGCTATTTTATTTACTTAGCATAGGCATTTAAAATCAATTACAAATCTGAATGTAACAAAGTTAAATGAACTTTTGGTAAATAAATGTAAATAGTGGAAATTCCAGAAAACAGGCTTCTATTTAGGACCATGCTTTTCTACCCTTTCACATTTCTCTTTTTAAAAAATTTCTCTTTTACATTTTTCACGATTATTTTATGCACATCATTCACTAATAAGCAACTTAAAGAGTTTACTGACTTATTGAAAGTCAATATATAATAATGCCTTGAAGAAGATGTGTCAATCTGCCTTTATATTGCAGAGGGGAGAAAAATCCTAATATTCCAGGGGATACAGACAGGTGTCTAAATGAAAGAATTCTTTACCTCTCCAGGCATGTTGCAATCACCCACGGGAAAGATCCCTTAATCCAGATCTCAGGGTGGTAATCAATAATCAGATCTTTACAGGAATTTAAACACAAGGAACATTTGTGGTGCTGTTCACTTCGGAGAGGAGCAGCAAGGGGGTTGAGGATGGAATTCATTCTTCGGTGGCCTACAACATCCTATGTTCTTCCTCAGGGCACTAAGCAAAGTTTTGTAGACACAAGAGTCAATCAGCCCCAGGGAATACTGTCTCGGTGAGACGCCAGCTCTGAGCTGAAGTAGATATGAGTTTTAAGTTGCTGAACACCCCCATACAGCAGTAAGAAGACAGAAGATATCGACACGCTCAGCTGCATCTTGTTAAAAGCTTCCTGCGGGTTGGCAGAATGAAATCTTTATTTAAAATACACAAACTATTGTCAAGGGAAGGATGGAAAAAAGAGAACACAGTAAAAGGGCCAAATGCTTTGCTTAACCCACCAAAAGCAGTAGTAGAAAGGCTCGAGTGGTCACACTATCATTGCGACAGGCACAGAAAATGCCACACCATCACATCCACATGTTTCTGCTCTTCCCATGGTTTTAAATATACTATTTCTTTTATTATTAATTATGTGTGTTTCCAGGGGGAGGGCATCTATACTATTACATATAGTAAGAGAGGAAATCATTCCTGCTGCCATTTGGCATTAAGGACAGTAGTGTATGTAACGAATGACTGATGACAGGAAACACAACAGCATCCCTGAGTCCCGGCACCCTCCTACCAATCAGCTTCCACTCCCATTGGTAGTCAGAGGCTGCCTATCAGAAAGTTCATGTAAAACCATTATTGAACACTAACAGGAAGGAACGGAGACAGCAGTGAGTGAGTGGTGTGCATGGCGCAGAGCGGGAGGAGGAGGGAGGAAGGAACCAGAGGGTGGGATGAGTTAGTCATAATCTCCAGCAGACGACACTGTTAGAGGGGCGAGTGCTTTGAATAACTGCATGCACACACACACACACACACACACACACACACACACACACATATTGTGTCCTTTTGGCTTATAATGTATCATTTCCAAGAACAGTTTTTTTTTTTTTAATTTCATTTTAAGTGACTGTGTGTCTGAAACCTTCTGGAGGGACTGCCTTCACTGGCTGAGTTGGGAGCTTGGCAGAGGGAGGGTTTAGAAAAAGGAACCCTTGTGATGAGGAAAGACACACAGCAAACAATGAAGCCGGAGCCAGAAGAATAAAGGTGGTTGGCTCTGGGAACGTGTCACCTACGGCGCTTAAGCTTTATTTCTTTCTGGGAGAAAGTGACAATTTTGGTATTAGATCGTGGACACACAAGGAAAGTAGATATCTCCTTGCTGTCTTCCCGTTCTTCCCGAGTGCTTACAACACCTTACACAGGTGTCCCTAGAATCCTCCCTGCATATTCTCAACAGATTATTTTTACCCCCTCCCCCCCCTTTTTTTCTTACTGGTAAACATCACAGTGTGATACTGCTCACCCTCTAGCACAGGGCCAAGTCGCCTTTTAAGGCAGGTAAAGTGCTAAAAGCGGGCTGCTGCGGCTGGCTCTCCCCGCTGCCTACCCTCTCCCCCAGCTCGGGTTTTCATTTACAGCTTCCCTCAGGACTTAAGTTCCTCCTAAGTCTGTAGCACATCTCCGGTGAGCAACTGACCGCTCCCTGTGGCCCACGCGAGGAGGTGGGAAGAGCCCTCGCTCCCACGCAGGTGCGGGTGCTCTCGGCACCCGGACTGCTTTCGAGCAACTCTTTTTACAGATATTTTCCCCCTCAACAACCAAGCACATTGGCAGACCCCCACCCCCGAGCCGGGCCAAACCGTCAAGCGCCCCACATAAAAACTACGTCTCCCCAGGGTCTGAAGCCCCGTCCCCGCGGCCTGGGCTTCCGTCCCGTGCACCTCGCCGGCCGGGCTCTGCGGAAGCGTCGGCGGCCGTGCAAACTCAGTCCCTGCCTCTCACCTTTCAACACCTTTCGCCCTTTCCGACCGGGACTTTCGCTCCACAGAAAACCACCACGTAAACAGCGAAAAGCGCGCGCACCCCAGACAAGCGCTCCATCGGGGTCCGCGGCGGTGCGGACTCTCCGTGGCTCCCGGGGTCCGGAAGACCCTGGGCCGACACGTCCTGCCCCTCGGGGCCCGCCGCTGGGGCCCGCAGCGGCCCCGAGTGGGTCGCGCCCACGCCCCTCCTCCCGCGCGGCCTCGGGCCGCCCCGCCTCGCCCGCCGCCTCCTCGGGCGGCGCTCCGAGCCTCCGCGCCGCGCTCCTCCCGCCCGGCTCCGGCGCCGGCTCCGGCTCCGGCTCGCCCGCGCGGGCCCCGCGCCGTCGCAGCCATCAAGTGGCTCGTTAGGGAAATGCAGGTGAGCGCGCGGGCAGGCGGCGGCGGCTGGCGCGCGGGAGGCGCTGGGCGTGCGAGCGCGAGCGCGCGTCGGGCGCGGCCCGGGGAGCTCCCGCCCGAGCGCCCGCCCCGCCCGCCGGCCGCCCAGCGCGGGCCAGCGCCGCCGCCTCCCCCGCGGCTGCTCCGGGCGCGGCTCGCGCTCCCTCCCTCCGCCGCTCGGCTCCGCCTCAGCCTCTCGCGGCGCCGCGGACCGCCGGCCTCGCGGGCGGGGACGCACAGGTGCTTCGCCGCGAGGAGCACGCGGGGACCGGCGAGCCGGCGCGGCGCCCGGCGCGCCCTGCCTCGGGGAGCCACTTTGCCACGAGCCGGACTGGCGCGCCTCGCGGAAGCCGGACCCTGCCGGGCTGCTGTGCATGTGCGTTTTATTTTATTTTATTTTTTTTATTTTTCCAGTTTATTCTGGGCCTGTGTGGAATAGAAATACTGCTCTGTATTTGGCTGGTAGGGAAGAATAGAGAAGACTGCTCGGGGTTTCCGAGGAGCGATGGAGCGGCTGCTTCAGTAAGTAAACTGGGCTTGTCTGTTCTGTCTCCAAAGTGTGCTAGCTGCTGGCCGTCGTCCGTGGCGGGGTGGACGGTTGGTTCCGTTCGCGGGGGAAGAACTTATGTAACTTCGGGAGCTCCTGTTGGAGAAGTGGTTGGCTGAGCGTTTTTGTGTGGGGAAGAGGACTTGGAAGACTTGTGTCTGGGCGGTCTGGACCCTGGAGATGGCTCTCCATCGCGGGCGGTTCACGGGCTGCTGGAAGATGGCTGTGGGAACGCTGCTAGGTCCTAAGTGTGAGGATTGCTACCCAGCCGAGGCTTGGGGTACTCCCCAGACTCCCTGGCTTCCCCGCACCGTAACCCTTAACCCTAACCAACCCAGCTCTCATCCTTCTCTGAGTTCAGTTGCTCTGTTGGTTTGTCTGTGGTTCTAAAGAGCACTAACACCAGCAACAAAAAATAGGTCAGAGGAAAGTTACTAAGGATGGCTTTGCAGGACCAGATGAAAATCCTGTTGAGATTTCTTCATGCCTAGAACACACTGCATGTGAGAGAAATCCTGGACCCAGTCTAGTTGGAGAATTTCGGCGAACTTCATTTTGACAGAGAATGTGGTAATGCTTTTGGAGAGGGCAGGAGCTGAGAATCTTTGACACACCGGGTTATAAACTGTGACAGGCTCAGCAGACAGTGACAGGTTTAAGGTGTCTCCTAAGGCTGAATAGGTTTGCATCAAAAAAACTTTTGCAGGCAATATCTCTTGGGGCTAACCTCACCAAGTCAGTGGCTGCAACATTTCTGTGAAAACAAGTAGGACAATCTTCCTTCTCTATGAAAGGGTTAACGTCATCTTGACAAGGGAAAAAAAAAAGGACATGTAGTCTTCATTTGACAATATGTTGTAACATCTAAATAAAACGTTTGTGTTATGTCAGGAAAAATAGAGTTGAGTCAGTTTGTTTTGCATAGGAGGGAGAGAATCAATAACATTTCAGCATTTTTTCTCTTTATCACTGCCAAATGGATTCTGAATCTAATACTTCTTGCATTATTATTACATATACAGTAGGTACAGTATGAACTGCAGGTTAGATGAAATAGAACTGATTTTTAATAAATTCAAAGTTTGACAAAATAGAACTTATATTGGCTACTGTAGAATAATGATTAGAAAGTTTATCAGTTTTGTTTTTAACTTGAAATTTTTGACTCTAGATAAAACACTTTTCTGATAAAAATTAGCAAAAGTTGTAAATCTGTCTGAAAATTACAACTACTTACATCATAAAGATTTTTTTCAACATAGCATCTTATTATCAAGTGATACCTAAAGGCTTATTATATTTTTTGATAATTGTAAAAAGAAGATTTTTAAAAAACCTTTGCAAACCATATAATGCGGTTGCATTAATTGGACATAACTCTTTAAAATTATACATAAACTATTGCAGAATAATTAAAAACTAGATCTTTACAAATTATGATCCTTTATGTTGAAAATCTGAATATCTTAAGACATGAGTTTGTAAAATGAGGTAATGGTGATAGGACACTTAATGAATTTGTTCACAAGAAGTTATAGAAATCATTTGGGAAAGATCTGTCATTGTTTCTGGAATACGACTTTATGTCTTATCCAAATGGGTTGTTTTTAAAGGTATTACTCACCTCAGCTGCTATTTCTACTGTCAGTTTAAATTAAATTTTAATATTTTTATATAAAGTTCTTGGTTGATCAGATTTGGATTATAGCATATGACCTTTACTCCCATGTGACCTCAGATTTCTGATAGGGTGTCTGACTTTGAAAAAAAATTGATTATGGGAAAATAAAGGGAACATTGTACATAACAGCCAAAATTTAAAGTGATTCAAGTTTGAATCACATATTATTTACTACAGGATTTATTTTCCACAGTAGAAAAGGCAGAAAGAACTGTTCATAGTGTTTAAATTTCTGAAAGCACAAAGAATTGTAAGTAACATTAAAAGTCACTTGGCACATATTGTCTCTATTACATCATAGCACAAAGGAAAAGAGCCTGGATTAAGACTATCTCTAGTAAAGCCACAGAGATATTTGATCAATGTTGATGTAATGATAAATAGGATATTCAAACCTCAATGGTATGATTAAATTGGTAGCTTTTTTTGATACCAGCTTCTATGCTATACAGAGGGAGTTGCAACTTTGAAGTTGAAGGAAGAAAGTTGCATGTGTCAGCAGTAATGTGTTCTATTATGCAGTTGTTCTTGTTATTCAGATAAGATAATGGTCTGATGAAATACATAAGCAGTCTGTAGGGAATGAATGATTAATTCCTTTAACGTGTGCTTACTAAAGGAGTTCCTACTAATAAAGTGCGTGTACCTGCATTTGCTTACAGTTGCAGTTGGGGAATGCAAACATACTTTCCTTTATTAACAGAATTTACAAGTCAACTCCTGTAACTATAGCAACATAAAGATTTTTATTTTTGTAGACTACATGGTCTTACATTTTGTGGAGCTGGGATCATGAACTTAAGACATTTAATTTTAAAAACAGTGTTAATTATATTAATATTGGAAGGTTAGAGTTTTGGCAAAATTTATTGTGTTTTACCCTGTGTGCAGTGACAATATATCATTTTCCATCTATTTGGAGTCAGATATAAAAACACAAATCTCTGTAGATGCAGAGTTCTGCAAGTGCAAATATCATTTTTCTTTTGTGAAATATAATAAAAGCTAAATTATTGCTAATTGTCAAAGAAATAACTGAACACTGTGCTAAAATTTGAGGCATGGATAATAGTGCTTGTGACAATGTGGATCCATATGTGTAAATTGTTTCTTGTTTACAGTAGTATCCTAAATGTAACTTTTGATAAGTCTGTGCTTCTACAACAACTATGGTAGAGTATGGTAAATGGACAAATTTTATATTGTAATTTGAGAGCAGGTGACCTGATAGGAACATTTCATGCTTAAAATTTAAGCATGATATGTTTTTAAAAAGTTTTTGAAAATATGATTTTCACAGCTACATAATTAAAATCTGTGTCTATCTCTACCCATCTATCCATTGGCCCACTTCTCACAAATAAGTCTGCAAATTTTACTGTAAGTTTTCTCTATTGGTTTGAGGAAGTGTAATTTTAGCAATTTTGGATATACACCTATGCTGAATTTAATGATATTGTAAATATATTTAATAATGATAATGTAAAAGTTACAATGAAAATTAGATGAATAGAATTAGAATTTTGTGTCAAATGCTATTTCTACTCATCTATATATTAAGCTGCAGTTTTATATGCAACTGCGTCTTGTAATTAGATTTTTTCGAACAGAGTTCAGCCTCAGTACAGAATAAATAAATCTCCTCTGTTACAAACAACATAGAAATTAATTATACTTGTTTCAAGTTTTCCAAATTCTTTTAAATTATATTGAATGAAAAAAAAATGAATAAAGAATTAAGAGCATCCAACGTGCAAACACTTAGGTGATTGTAGAAGTGGTTTTGGGTTTTCTTTTCTTTGTTTCAGTTGTGTTTGAAATAAGGGAGCTAATCTGGACCCTGTCTTTAGGTTTTCTCCTCTGGCAAGTAAAAACATAGCCCTCTAAACTTGACATCATCCTGATTCAAAATCGTATGAGTCAAGTAATATAATTCAAATTAGCATTTAACAAATTACACTGTGACAGTGAGTGAAGCCACGAAGGAACTGAGGAACTGGGGGTGAATATGGTGTTGGAGAGGGAGGCTCAGGAAGTTGCTCTGAAGGATGTTTTCATTTCCTGGACACTGTTGATGTATGGATTGATTGTCTATTTGGGTTCGCTTGGGAGGGTAGCGATTATTGAGGATAGGAGGTTGGTTATAGTTCCTCTATATAAATTCTTTATTCCTGCTGCTAAGAGGTTATTATGTAGATTCATATTTTTGAATTTTGTACTCGAAAGAAGGGTAAGGGAACATAAAAAAAAGCAAAACACTTAGCGGCTTTAACTGTCCTAAAAATAAAGAGGGAAACCTTTATTTCTGCAAGTATGCTATTTCACAATATCACACTTTGATACATATGCACAATGTAAGTAAAGTCAGATCTGCTTATGTCACATGCTGTCAAAACCAGAAATAATCGCAGATAAATTATTTTGAATGTTTGCATGTTAAAAAGAAATGTAGGACTTCAAATGTGAGAAGCTGTAAAGACAATATGATGCTCTCAATTTCATGTAGAAGTTTTAATAAACCAGTTCAGTTGTATCTGAGAAGACACTGTCACATAATCACAAAGACAATGCTGCACACAGTTGTGTGCATTACTTCTAAAATAATTTTGTTGATAATGTAGGATACAATCTATTATTTAAAAGGATATACAGTGCCAAAATGTTATTATGGAAAACAAACAAAATGAATATACATGTAATAATAATTTTAAATTCTTTTTGCAAGAACTTATTCCTCAATATAATTTTTGTAACATAACTGTTAAAATTCTTCTTTACGAAAGTTAGTGTGGTCAGTTTGTTTCTTTTGGTGCTATTAAAAATCTGGATTGTAGCAAGTAGCCCAAAATGTCACTTTGAAATGTATGTTTTAGACCCCTGTATCCTAGGGATCACACTATATCACACTGTTCTTATTTTTTAATTTCAAAATACAGTGAGCATAATCAATTATAGAGCTTATTTGATTATAATTTTGCATATATAGTTGTATATGCATATGAGTATGTATGTGTCTCAACACATTCATTTCAGATGGAACCTCGTGGAAATGGTATGCTCAAAAATTTAGGAATATAATTGTACAGCAACCAAGTGGTCAAAAAGAAATTAATAAGATTAAACTATAATCCACCAGCTTCCTTTCTGGTTGTTCAAATAAATATTCAATAATATACCATATTGCCAAAGCTTTGTACTTCACAAGTTTATGTATTTCTAAATATAATGTAATAACAAATTATTATAACTGAGATAATGGTAGTGAAAAGATTTTATGTCTTTATTTAAATATACTTGTACTTACATTGGCTGGTAAAAGAAGAACAGGTTTATAATTATATACTTTTAATTTGAGTGTGAAGATAGATTAACATAGATCCTGAGTAGATTAGGAGTAAGGGTGAGGATCCAATTATGTTTCACCATAAAGAAAATAAATAAAGTCTCATTTTCTTGAGTTTCAGAAAAGGCTACTTTATAGTTCATAACCAAAGAAGAAAAAAAAAAGGAAAAATAACAGCAATAAAAACACCTACCACCACCCAAATCAAGAGCAATAAAGTGCTTCTTGTTTCTAAACATGAATTGGCTTAGGCTACTCACTTATCCAAGATCGTTATTTTGGGAGAGAGAGAAATTCATGTAAGCTGGCCTTCCTAGGACATTTCCTCAACACAGAGTTCTGGAATCAGTATAGTGAAGGTCAGAGACTCTGTACAGAGGTTGAGGAAAAGCTGGAGGAGAGAAAGGAGACAGCGAGGGAAAGCTTGTTAAACACACCTTAGAGATAATACTCTTTCATTTCCATTCTTCCTATAGCTGGTTTTCAAAAGCAGAGATATTTATTTTCACCATTGGGTAAGTGATCATCAGATTTGCTGAGAACCCTGAGTCCATCTTTAGTGGGTTATATCTCTATCTTTTGCCATTGTTACATGTCTATTTGGAATCAATGATCTTTATATATTTTTTTGAATTTGTCACAGAAAACTAGTCAAAAATAGGCACCCGGACAGCATTGTGCCCCAATACTGCAAGTGGCACCCTCATCAGTCTCTAGACTTGTGTACATTGTCAAGTCAGGATCATTTGTTGGATTATAAAGTATAATGATATAAGATATAACAATATAACTCATGTAAGTTATGTCTCCAAATGTTTTGAATCTTTTTTCAGTATCATTTTCTTTTCTTTTCCCACCCATTTATATTAGTGTATATGTGTGATACGAATGGTTACAATGAACTGGAGAATTTTGTGCATGTTTATATTGCATCAGCATCCTAATTTCTTCTCCTCCCCCTTTTTTGCCCTCCAGCACCCTCCTTCACCCCATTCCCCGATTCCCGATACCTCATTCACTTGACTGTATTTATTTGTATTCTGGGTTTCTCCTATCAGAGACACCATGTGATGTTTAATCTTCTGAATCTGACTCACTTTGCTAAGCATGATGGTCTCAAGTTGTGTCCATTTACCTACAAACGACTCAAATCTATCTGTCTTCATGGAATGTGCCAGGAAATAGCAAAACACTCATATGCTGGCATTATAAAAATAACTGAATTGTGGCCATCTTATAGATGTATGAATATACTCATATCACCAAAAAAACTTTTAATAGAAAAAATTAAATCTCCCAAAAATCTATTTATATTACAGAAACATTTTCAGGTACCTGCTCTTCTTCTCCATTTTCCCTGTCAATCAGTCTTCCTGAGACACATCTCTCTAGAAGCTGGGTAGAATCCATGCTGCTTGCTTAGCAATGATGGGTTATGCTGTCTTCTCCTGAAATTTCTCGCCATCCTCCATCACCTTCAGCGATGGATGGATCTCTTTAGTGCCAGTTCCTCCTGGGTGTTTGGCTCTCTAAAGTTTCAGAGGGCCAATAAAGCAAAGGGAGCATTCACTGTACTGTCCTCATGTAGGCACGGTAGAGAAAACACTGATCATCTCCAGGCCATAGCAGCAATTCGAAATCTACCTGTTGAATTTCCAAATTCACAGGATACATATTACAGTCCCCCAAAAATGTTTTTGAATTTAGCTATAATGAAAGCATCATTACAGAAGTGTTTTTTTTTTTTGTGGGGGGCGGGGCACAGAAAAATAAGGAAAATCTGTACCATTTTTATGTAAGTGAGATGTCTAAGGGGCACTGTAATATGCATTTTTAAATTTATTTTTAGACAGGGTCTTGCTCTGTAGCCCAGACTGGTTCTGAACTCAGGGTGGAGCCCAGGCTGGCCTTGGAACTCACAGCTGTCTTTCTGTCCCAGCCTCCGAGTGCTGTGATTATAGGCATGCACCACTATGTCCAGTTTATGTGGTGTTAGGGATTGAAACTTGGGTACTTAACTCTTGACTTAGTGCTTGGCTTTAACTGTTGAGCCAGTTCTCCAGGCCCTATAATATGTATTTTGTATCTAACAACTATAAATGGTGAAAAGTGCAATTTTGATTATTAGAAGTATATTGTAATTGCTAGATATCTATAAAATTATTAAAATATCCTAAATTCAGCTTTTGATTTCTCTTAAATTACAGAAACATTTCTGACAAAAGTTTAGAGTAGTGCTTTTTATTCTTTCTAGAACCCCTTAATAAAGAAGCATCTATCATAGTAATTATCTGGTGCTACTGAATGGGAACTTGTGACAACATAATACCTAGAGAGTATAAAGTTTCACCCTTAAACCAGACCATCAACCAACCAACAAACCAAACTTTTGAGCTGAGAATATGGTTTAATGTAGAGTGCTTATCTCATATTAATGAGGCTCCTAGACTAAAATGAAATGTATTTTCAATTTTCAGTATTTTGAAGTTTGAATTATGTTATGTGAATCACAAAGATAGGTAAATATGTTTCCATCAATTTTAACTTCCTATTGTATTATAGAATATACTGTAGTAATTATCAGTTAGTATTTATGTTTCTTTCTTCAAGGGCACATTACTTATAATTCTAATGTATCTGAGTATTGATGGCTTCACTGAGTGTTTATCTATGTTCATTCTATTCATATGTGCTTTGAATTTTTTCTCTGAGGAAACACACATGCTTAGCTCTGTGAGATCAGGCCTTGGACTCATCTTTTATACCTGTGTGTTTAGAAACAACATGAATTTGCAAGAATTGAATTTAGTAAATTTTCTCATTTCCTCCTCCAAAAATGATGTACCTTTCCTTTTTTTGGGGTTGGGACTTAAGGCCGTCCTATTTTCTAATATATCATTTCTACTAAGGAAGTATGTTATCATTTAATAATACAAATTATATATTTTCTAAAATACATTGATACTGGCTTTTCTGAGTAGACATCAGTTAATCTTAAGAGAAATTTTTGTATTATCAATGTAGATACATTAAGGCCAATAGGTCTGACCTTTAATTTCAGCACTTGGGGAGTCTGGGGCAGGTGATTGTAAGTTTGAGCTCACTCTAAGCAACTTAGTGACTTAGAAAGACTCTGTGTCAAACAAACAAACAAAAAACTCGAACAGATACACGACAACAACACAAGGAAAAATAAAATTAGAAAAGCATGATGAAGCTGGAGATATATTTTGTTGTGAAGGCCCTGGACTTGACCATAAGTGAAAATACAAATAGGTGATAAATACCTTGTTTTCAGAGAAAGGAATTTTGGAAAATCTTCAAGATTGTTTTGGTTTGAAATCTTATGTTTGCCAAACCTGAAAATTAAACAACATGAGAGCCTAGGTCAGAAAAGATCAGAGGGCCCCTGCTATATGGTCCTCACTGTAGAATAGTCCTGTTGCTCAGTGTTTCTGTTTCTTTTGCCAGTTTTCTCTCTTCTACTCATTTCCTTTGACATTCCTGAGCAATTTGATACTCCTCTAGTGCTGATAAACCTCTGTTATACTTGCAAGAACATTAGAAGGTGTGTTACTAAGATTTAAAAATAGATGATACTGTTTATATTGTACAATTCCCTTACATCTTATTTATTTCTCTCACCAATATGATGGCTTACATTTCATAAATAATCCATCATTAAGGGGGGAAGCAATTGCAAGGATTTTATTTCCAAATCACACTTGGACTCAGGGTCATTTATGATCTCATTTTCTTCTTGAGTTCTTTTTTTTTTTTTTTGTCTCATAGAACCTTGTTCTAAGATCTGCAGAAACCTTTGGATATAAAGTGATGATAAGGGCAAATATCTGTTGATTACTTAGTATGCACCAATCACTATTTTAAGCACTTTCTAGACATTAGCTCATTTATCTCCACGTTCATCTATGAAGTTGGTAGAATGCCTATCTTTATTTTACATTTGAGGAAACAAAATACAGACTCTGAGGTAGTGTAGCAGGTTAAACACGTGGTTGTTTTGCCTTCAGACCCCACATTGTAAACCATTTTGTCATGTTGAGTTTGTGCTACAAAATAATATCTTGGATTTCTGGTGTGTTTTCCAGGTGTACAATATTGTTCAAAGAGGAATGACACAATTGAATACATTGTATATATGAAAAGTGGAAATATTGAAGGATCCTAAATTTGCTTTTAAAATACAGTTCCTTTCAAATGAACAACATAACACTTATCTTGAGTAAATGACTAAATATGCACAAGCAGAAAGACAGATATTGTAGCAGTCCTGCTCATGGGGACATAAACAACAACAACAACATCCCCAAAACGGTGTGACAAGCTCAAGTCAAACTTACTGTATACCAAATGTGAGTGTGGTGCAGGTGTGTTTTTAAGTGTACTTTTGATTCTACAGAAAGAAACTATGTTATGCCCTCCAGTCTTCCCAGTGAGTTCCATTTCCTGTGGGAGAACAATCAAGATGCTTCCTACCCCTCAAATTGCTGTAGCTTTTTGGTGGTGGATTTTGTTACAGCAGCTTCTTAAACACTGTTACCTTGGTACCTTGTGACCAAGAGCCAAAGGGTTTGAGAAGGAACCATGAATTTTAAGCCAGTTCACCCAGCCCAAAGTTGGGGAAAGAAAAATGGGAAGGCAGAGATTGTGAAGTCTTGACATAGTGGGTAGGGAAGTTCAGGGTCGGAATGTCTCCTTTCCTAGGGATTGTAATTTATAATATCTCAGTGCACATCCCACATGATAGTGAAATGATTTGTAGTTAGCTGATGCAAAATAGAATATAAGAATGTGAACATAAGTGTCAGAGAAAAATAGAATAAAGCCAAAAATTATCATCACTCTAATAGTCATTTTCATTAGCATTACTTGAGAGAATTGCTTGTTATTTACACCAGCTTACAGTGTTTCCTTTTTACACTGTTGTATGGCATTGGAGCACTTTCTTCTTGTAGCTTCACTTGATTGTAATAATGAATTACTCACTTTATTATTTTTTATCATATATTGATCACTGTCTTTTTTTTTTTTTTTCTTTTTACTTAAAAAATCTTTTTGAGACCAGGTCTTACTCTGTAATACAGGCAGGTCCTGAACTCCAGAGTGGCCTGGGCTGACCTTGAACTCTCAGCAATCTTCCTGCCTCAACCTACCAAGTGCTGAGTTTACAAGTGTGTACCTCATGCCTGGCTTGGTCACTGTCTTTATTAATTGTAGGATGGTCACTTACTTGACACAAGAATAAGTTGAGGTAATAAGTATTAAAACATAGTTCATGATGTGATCATTTGACTATAGAAGTGGAAAGATAAGCTACCACCTATCTCTTAACCAAACTGAATAAAATATCCCTCAGTAAAGTTATTGAATTTCTAATTTGAGAATTTTTTCTTTGTATTCTTTATATTGATAGAATATGTATGTCAAAATATAAAAACTAGGGCAATAGAGATATTAAGGATATCGTATAAAATTGTCAGAAACACTGTGTAACTTTTGAAAGCCAAAAGAATAAATTTGCTCTTTCTTATTGTCTTCAATCTTTTCTTAAGTGCTCATAATTTCAGCAATATCTTGAGATTGCAATGTATAAAGGAAATTTGTGTCTTTGTATTAGGAAGGAGAAAGAAAAAATTAAGAAATATGAAGTTAAACTATCAAAACCTAGAAAGTGAAAATGCAAAGTGTGGGAAGTTAAGGTTGCCTTATGACTTATATTTCAAGAGCTTCAAAGCTCTGCCTTTCAGATGTGAAAGATTTATAAACAGTGAACAGATTAATTGGATTAGTTTTCCCCTTATGACACAGGTCTTTTCTTCCCTAAGGTCTTCTGATTACTCATTAAGAAAATTCAACAAATTTTCAGGAGTAGATGAGAATTGAGGAGCAGAAAAAAAAAAAATGCCAGAGTGGGCAGTTTCATGATGCAAATGTATCCACTAGAGACTTCCATAAAACCATTCAGTTGCTTGTTATGAGCTGGAGTTTAGCCCTCGGTTGCTACAAAAGCTTGAAGCAGAAGCAGTGGCCAAATAGAGAAAGAATCCCTAGAATGTTTAATGTATCAGTGATAAGGTGACAGTATTTCTTGTCTCTACAAAGAAAGAAGTCATAATCTTCATGTCTGAGTTCTTTTTTTCCTTCAGACGGGTAGTCATTATTTCTGAAATTACATTTGTGTGTATGTGTGTGTGTGTGTGTAATATAATATCATTTCCATATTCAGTATATATAGTTCAGATACCTTGGATTAGATCTCTGAGTGCAGTGTAGTAAGTTTATTTAGTTAGTTTTTTTAAAAAAATGCAACTTTGTAACAGTTAAGGTTTTAGAATTCTAGATCGTGTCATTGAATTTTTTGCAGCCACCTTATTTAGGAGATTCCTACTATTTAAAAAAAAAAAACTGATACCTATGAATTACTAAACCCTGTAGAGTCTAGCTTAATTCTTTACCAATTCTCTCAGGAAGTACAGACCTAACTTTACATCAAAATCTTACCAAAGCTACCTGAATTGCTGTCTCCTGTTTTTCTGCCTCTACGTTAATTCTTCTATTATTTTCTGTGCCTCGAAATGAAATTTTAAAAAATAGCAATAGAATCATTCTTGAATGCTAAATGATTCCTTGCTGCATGAGATATGTTGAAGTGACCTAAAGGGCCTTTCTTCAGTCAGATTTTAAGCAATGTTTTCATCTTTATTTCTTTACTTTCTTACAGAATGTTGTAATAAGTCTGGGTAAAAACCTGAAAGTTAAATAAAGTAATTTAAGTAGATAATGAAGAAAGTGATAATATTGATGCTGTTTTATACTTGCCTCTTTTATTTATAGAGGCAATATTCTGTTTAATAGTATTATGTGTATGTCTTTGAGACAGTAATTTTGTTTCTGATTTTAGGGTATTGTAGAGTAGCATTCTTTTCAGTCAATATGACATATTTACCATCAAAACCAACTTTTGAGGAGCCTCTTTCTTTTTGTGGGTTTGCTGAAGGTGAACCACCTACAGTATTATTTCTGGACAACAAATTGATCAGGTCTTTGTTGTTTCCCAGCAGCAGCCAGCATCTGCCATACCAAGTAATGATCTCTAGCAAAATTTTATGTTGTATTTTCCCTGCCAACTCTGAAGTGGTCAGCCTCCTCTGGCTAACCAACCTGGAGCTGCGCGTGTTTCCTACTGTAGTCCAGCCTCTCCAGACACATGCTTTGCTGCTCAGTGCTTGGCGGAGCTCCAATGCTTTGTTGCTGCAGATGTGATCGTAACATCTGTGGAGTGTGGCATGTATATAGTTACTGTCATCAATCTTAGGCATGTGGGTGCCCTTTTCAGGCTTCCTGCACACATCCTATAACATGACATTTGTTTGCAGATGATGTTGCACATTGAAAAGGAAAACAGCATATGAAAATAGTTTTCAATGTATCTTTGGTTGTAAGAACTTTCAGAAAACTCTCATTGAGTATTTACATAAGTTTTGCCTGTTTTGTAGAACTACCAAATAAAAATAATTATAAGACATTTGTTTATACTTGTCTTATAGAAATTATTGGCTTTTTAGCTGATCAGTTTTGATTGGTAGGTATTAGGCTAGGTAGTCGATTTTAAAATGATATCTCCTAAGGTAAAGTAAGTTGTGTAGTTGTAGCTTCTCTCTCTATTTAAATGACTTTTGCATGTATTGTATGGCCCTTTACTTTAGATCACAAATCAAATGTAATGGTTATGAAAATATTGATACTGGGGCTGGAGGAACAGCACAGCAATTAAAGTGCATGCCTATCAAGCATGAGGCTCTGAGTTTGATTCCCCAGCACCATGTGTGGTGGTGTGTGCCTTTAATACCAGAATTTGGGAGGCTGAGGCAGGAGGATTGCCATGAGTCCAAGGCTAGCCTGGGTTCCATAGAGAGTTTAAGATCAGCCACGGCTACAGAACAAGACCCTGTCTCAAAAAAGTACTGATATTTGTTTATGTGAAAATATTCCTATGACCTAAAGATTTGACAGTCTTGGGAGCCGTGATTCTTTTAGTCTATGTCTAAAGCTATTGATTATTGAATCTACCAAGGAGACTACAGGACTGGGAAGGCTAAAAGTGCCTGATTATAAGGAAAAAACAATCTACGTGCTCTGATTTTTTTTTTTTTGTGAAAGCTTAAAAAGAAGAAAGAAAATATATATTTTTTTAAAAGACAGAGTAAGGTTGAAGAATCTCAATCTGTATGAAATCATGAAGGAATACTATGCATCTGTAAAGTCCAACAGCGTGGAGACTTTTGCAGGCAAATGGAAGAAACTTGAGAACATCATGCTTAGTGAAGTGAGTCCGAAGCAGAAGGTGAAACATCGAATGGTCTCTCTGATAGGAGAGTCCCCAATCACAACTACTGTGGAACTTAAGACAAAAAATTAAGTGAAAGAGGGGGGAAGTTGGGGGTGGAGGGAGGGAGAGATGGGTGAGGGGAGGGACAAAAAGAGAGGGGGAAAGTCCTTGTCACCTTGACAAGAAATATATGTGCACAAAATGCTCAACTCCATTGTAAACCTTAAATTGTGCACTTATACATATCAATAAAATGGGAAAAAAGATTTTGATTAAGTTACAAGCAAATGACTACTGTAATCACATGGATAATTGTGAAGTAATCGTGATGGAAAAATAAAATATTCATACCACTTGTCTTAGAAAGTACTTGTTTGCTTACATATTGTTTCATTAATAGAATGAGTGAGCTAATGATTGTAAATTCCATCTCTTACTTTTGACATTTATTTGATATTTTAAGATTCCTAATTAATACCAAACAAATTAACGCATATGCTCTACTAGAAATCTAAATATGTAGAAGTGTAATTTTATCTTAAATATTCAATATTCATCCTATATAAATCAGATCAGAATAAATTCTTATATTCATGAGATTTCAAAGCAGATTTCTGAGAAAAAAATAGAATTATTTTTCTCCTCTAACATTCCTAAGGGGAGTGATTCGGCCTGATGTTATGATATAGCTTTGCAAGGTCATTTAGGCCCAGTTCATACTAACTTGCTGCTCACCCATCACATAGGGAATGTTCACAGCTGCAGGGTCAAATTTGGTTCACGGATGGAAAGTCATAGAAAACAGATTAGAACAAGTCCAATTATTGTGCAAGAAAATGTCGATCCTATTGAATCTAGTCATATGGTCATAGATAGAAGCATGTAAAGCTGGGAGATACCATTTATAACTGTGTAACTGTATACCTAGTTACAGTGTGAGATTTGATCTTTGTTTTTCTTTTTATGGTGCTGAGAATCGTAGTAAGGTTCTTGCATATAGTAAGAGTTCTGCCACTAAGATATTCTTTTAACACTGATAGTAGGTGTTATTTTTTAAAAAGAAAAAAAAAATAAAGAGAGGGGCTGGAGGAATGGCTCAGCCGTTAAAGCGCTTGAGCAAGCCCTGAGCCAAGTGCTAAGTACCGGAGTTCGATTCCCCAGCACCACATAAACTGGGCGTGGTGGCGCATGTCTGTAATCCCAGCACTTGGGAGGCTGAGACAGAAGGATTGCCCTGAGTCCAAGGCCAGCCTGGGCTCTGAAGTTAATTCAGGACCAGCCTGGACCACAGAGCAAGACCCTTTCTCAAAAAAAAAAAAAAAAAA